>CAKNXH010054201.1:0-23646 GCA_932178445.1 Andricus quercusramuli
TTTCAGTTCCAAAAATAAATTTTCAAACAAAAAACAAACGATTTGTCAACAAAACTAGAAATAGAATACCTATATAAATTTTCAGTAAAAATATTAATTTCCAATCAAATTAAAGTAAATTTTCAAAGAAATAGTATAATTTTTAACCAAGAAGACTACATTTTTATCAAAAAAGATAAATTATCGACAAAAAATGGAACAGTTACATTTCCAGCTTAGAAAGATAATTCTAAATAAGAGAAAAACAAATTTCAAATCAAAACGATCAATTTTCAACCGATAATATGAATGTTCTTACAAAATCGATGAATTTTTTATCAAAGTACATGAATTTTCAAACAAATATTTTTATTTTTTAAGGAATTTCCAACCAAAAAGATGAATTAGTCACAAAAAAAAAATGAAATATTCTCCCACAAAATTGGAATTTTCAACCAAATACAGGAATTTTAAACCAAAAATTTGAATCTTCAACTTAAGAAGATAAATTTTAAACCAAACACGTACGACTTAAATTTTCAGTGAAAATAATTAATTATCACCTGGGAAACATTATTGTCAACAAAAGAATTAAATTTTCAACAAAAGAGGGAGATTTTAACTAGAATGATGAATCATCAACCGAATGAATAAATTTTTAACAAATAATTCCACTTCCAACTAAGTAGTTGAATTTTCTAACAAAAAAGATGAATTCTCAACGAAAAACGTGATATATAATCTTTTGCGATGTAGAATTTTAACAGGTGATAAAGCAGGAGAAATTGTATTCATCCATCAACTAAATCAACACAAAAAATGTTCAACTAAACACTTTTTAAATTAGAAGAGTAATTATTCCGATTTGAGGTAGTTTCTAATCAATGATTGTTATTTCAGGGCGGCCAGTATTTTTCAAAATTTCGTCTCCCGGCATTCTCCCGGTAAATATTCGTGATTTCTCTCAGTCTAGAAAAAAATATGCAATTGACAAATTATTTAATATTACCTCTAACTGCTAGCAGGATTAGAGGATCCAGTTGTTCCTCGGGCATTTTTGTTTGCCGATTGCGGTTACTTCCCCTTCCGGAAATCGTTGTTCTAGTCAAGTAGTCGTATCCGCAGAGGGCTACCAGAATATTTTTTGCGAAAGTAACTTTTCTGGTGTTTGGCACATTTAGAGCTAAACTCCATGCCTGCATTGACAGGTAAAGCCCTCTTCCAATATGAATCTATAAAATGAAAGTTTGAAGCCTGAGTTATTTTTGTAATTTCAAACATTAGGAAGTGACGTAAAAACTGTAGTACACAAAGCAGAAAGCAAACTTCATGTGAATAAAAGTTAAACGTTTCATAAGTCACAATACGACATTGAGAGTAACGATTGACGCGATTTGACGAGTAAACGAAAAATCGTCTCATATGAAAGAATACTCTCACCTGAGAGTTGTCTTCTGTTATATATCCAACTGCTGGAAAATGTCCGCCTCCTTGCGAAGTAGAAGGAGCCTCCATTGTAGCTTTATGGATTGCTACAGAAAAAATCAAAATTAGTTATACGAATTTCTGTATATTTAATGCATAATCACGGTTTTTTGAAATCATAGGTCAAACTATCAAAAACTGAAGTTTAATAGTTGCGAATTCTCTTTTGTTAAAGCTCCTTCGGCTCTAACGAACACATTCTTATCACGAGTCTCGTGAGAAAGAAAGTTTAAAAGCAAGTTTTCAGATCTAATTGGGAAACAATTTTGTTATTAAACATTCTATTGTACCTTGTGTCTTTTTGTTTTATGTAATTTTATTTTTCACGATTAAACAAAAACTACGCGTCTTATCAAAAAATGATTAATAACCAATTTCTAGATCTTTTTTGGGTGGACAACTGTCACTTTCCATGTCCGCAGCTAACCCATCCATATGTTTCTTCGACATTAACCACCATCGATAAAAATCTAAAAAATAAGTCAATAATATCTGAAGCTGTCATTAAATCATTGTTACGTTATTCCCTTCTTTGGAGATCGTTATACTATTTTCAGGGATCACAGCGAGAAAGGAGCTCAAAAAACGGGAAATAGGGTAATTTTCTCACAAAAAAAGGGGAAAATAGGGGAAAGATTAAACATTTATTTTTATATGTTCAAAAAAACAAACAATCTTTTTATAAAAAAAGTTATATTTTCAAATAATTTTCAATTATTTTGCAATGATTTCTGCCATTGAAGAATTTATTTTTAAAAATTGGATATACTTAAGTCGTTGGAAATCCATTCAGTGATATACAAAAGTCCGAGAACAGAATAAAATTAGTTGAATGCACAATTGTTATATGTTTAACATCGTCTCCATAAATATTTCTTTCTAAAATTTGTCATTTCTTCCTTACTATAATTAATACTTTCAATGTGAATTTAAAAATACACTTCAGTAGAGCGAAGTAAAAATGCTAAAATTAACGGATTCGTTTAAGCTGAGGAATAACAATTTGTGGACCGACATCCAAAGAAATGAAGAAAAAAAATTTGAAATCGATTAATATCTTCTGTTCTCTTTTTCAAATGTACAATTTTAACATTCAAAAATGCAAAACAAAAATTTTGCTTTTTTTGGATTTTTTGGAAAATGTATAAACACTTGTTCCTTAGATTGATTCGAACCTGACATCTCTTCAGCTTGACAACAATTTTTTCCCGAAAAAAGCAAAATAATAAAATGATTTGTTTTGTTCAAGCTGCATAAATTTCAGGTTCGACATATTGAACTTTTTTTTTAAATGTGGGCAGATGACTAAATAAAAAAAAAACATGTTTTGGCACATTTTCAAAAACTTTGTTACAGCGCAAAAAATTTATTTTTAAATTTCTTAATATTTTATATTTTCTGTGAGCTCTATTTGGTAGTGTAGCCACATTTTTTATTTTAAATGAAATTAAATGAAATTATTCGTTGGATAATTCTCTACAACTACAAGCCTCCATAATTTCCCGTCACATTTTTTCAAACCCTAAAAAATTATTTCAAAAACTGAAAAAAGTGTATTTTCCCCATGCATTTTACATGGGAAACTTCAAGTCAAAACCGGCAGCAGTTAAAATCGGAAAAACAAAAATTAAGGATTTCCTTTTTTCGGATTTGGAACAAAATGGGGGGGGGGGGGGGTCGTTACCCTTAAAAAAAAGTGTTTTCGAGCCACCCATCGTTATTTAATCATTTAATATTACAATTTCTAAAACAAATTTAAGCAAGCTGGATGATTTTAAATCGAGGACTCTGTTAAAATATTCTAACAAATGGCAAAGTTTTTCAATGTTTCCATAAAAAAATTAATCTAAAATTAGAAACGTAATTAATAGTCTGGAAACAAAGACAAAATTAAATATTAAGCTTATAATATGGCGACGATAATAACAATATCTAAGTCGCAATTTCAATTGCGCAACTTTGGAATGCTTCATTTAAATTCAATAATTCTGAGCTTTTTCAAGATTAAAAAATGTGAACGCCGTTATCTCGACAATTTTTTTGAGACCTGAAAAACTAATCTAGTTTATCTCGTATTCAAATCTTAAGAATTCTGAGTTCAAAACTCTTCCGAATAATTAAAGTTTCAATTTCAAACACTAAAGTAATAAAGATTCAAGATTTTGAATTTGATTGTCTTAAAATCGTGCAATTTCGAATTGGAATCGTGGCCAATTTTTAAATATTTTCTAATCGCATAAACAATATTAATTATTGATATGAGGTTCTGAACGATCAAAATTCCACTGAAGTTTACGTTTCAAATGAGTGCAAACAAATTTTAAAATGTCTAGTATTTCGCAATTTATTTATTATGTCAACAAACATTTGAATCTTAACGATACAGGTTTATTTTGTATCCATAGTGAGACTGTAATTGCTGAGAGAATTGAATAATTGTGCTTTGATGAATTGAAGTTGAATCAATCAAATAAATGAATAAGCAAAATTATTTGAAGGCCGTGGCTGTGTGTACCGAAATTTCGGTACAAATAGCTGGATTTTTTCGGTACAAATAAGGGGAGTTGGAAAAGGGGCTATTTGTACCGAAATTTCGGTACGTATAGCTTGTTTTTTTCGGTACTCGTAGACACTTCCTTATTTGAAAACATTCCATAATATATTTCAAAATAATACACAATAATATGGGTAAAAAGCAGGGACCCGACCGAAACGAAATAAAATACTTTCGTGATTTTTGTTATGTTCCTATACTGCCAAAACTAACTATATTCACTCAAGTTTAGGTTACGTTATTCAAAATATGTACAGACATTGTAACGAAATTTTTTAATCACGCGTAATCATAAAAAATAATTTATTCGAATTCTTATGCGCCTTATGTAAATATTAAAAGCCAGACGTGTAAAATATGACGTTATAAAAATTTCATTTTTAATTTTGTTTCAATCTGTCAAAATGTAATGACAAGGAAACAAAAAAAATCGGTACCTTTTGGATAAAGTAACGTAACGAAAGTTTCGGATGGATCCCTGGTAAAGACAGCTAAACAAAATTTGACATACCCAAGTAAAGATATAGTCTGAAGTGTTTTTCCCAGACCCATCTCATCAGCCAGGATGCCGTTGATTCCATTCTCGTAGAGAGAAATCATCCAGTTCAACCCACGAATTTGATAATCTCGTAATTCTCCAGACTTGATGTAATTTGGCGAGGCCTCGAAGCGAGTCGTAGGCGCGACGGTGACATTGCTTTCAGCAAGCAGTTCTTCATCTTCCTCTTCTTCGGTTTTACTATGTCTGTGATCCGCGGCATCTTTCGCTGATGACCCTCCAGCTGCAGGTGTCTTCGGAGGAGGGAGTCCGGCCTCAGGTTGCTTTCTGGGTCTGCCTGCTTTAACTTTCGAAGGACTCTTGTCCTTCTGGTTATTTGTCATAAAATGCGAGAAAATCTCGGTCTGCTTCAGCAGATAATCAAAACGCTTGCTTCTGTCGGTCTCGATCTTTGTTTCGAAGTCTCCTCCACCTATCGAAGACGATGTTTCCGCCGAAGAATCATTGGAGTTTTCCCCAGTGTCCCCGGGGGACACGTTTTCGTCAGTTTTAGACATTTTGTACTCGTATTCTTCACTCTTGTCTGATACACTCGCGAACTCTCCACAGGATCACATTCGATGGAAGGATACTTTCAGGTGTAATTGGAATATGAAAATCTTGTGTTATTTTAATTATTTTCGATGCAAAACAGCCCGGCGTTGTTACATTCACACGTTAATAACACAGATTGTCGCCATCTTTGCAACGTCTCCCTCCAAAAGCCTGCGCGTCGCTCGTCTTTGTCGCAATCATGTTTGCCAACCGATTTTTTCTTACGAAACTTTTACTGAATATTTAAAGGAGAACAATAAAAATTACCTTAAGGTGATAAGAGACTTTTCAATATCACTTTCAAATTCAATCTGACGTCACATGCTGTTTTTGTGCAATAATCTGATTGTTTTGATTCAGTATTTTGAGGTTATGTCTTTGCCATTTCTAACGTTATACAGTAAACACGCAAGAGGTTTGTGTTATTTCTTTCGTTAAAGTATAATTATTATGTAAAAAAGTAATAATTTATTTATTTGTGCTTAATATATTTGTCCTATGAACCCAAACCAGATCAAAAATAGTAAAAAGTGACTTCTCATATAACACGCATGCGCAGCTGTCTTATGTTGGCTACATTTACGAATCAAAATTTAAAATAACGAAGTGTGTCGTATTCAAATATTTTCCATAGGTTTGGCCAGTCGTCCCGAAATTTGGGAAAGAATCATACATCTGCTTTTTCACCTCCCCTATTTGTTCGGGAATACTAGGCGCAGCCTTAAAATAAATGCAATTTCGAACAAGAATTAATAAAATAGTACTCTTAAAATATTAGGATCAACGAAATTTAATTGCAGAATAATCTTGAGCATATTTATCAGCTCAAATATTTAAGAATCTATCTAAAAAAAAAGTGGTGTAACGAAATTTCTCGAAAGTCACGCAATCATTGTTGTTGAAAACCTTATTTGGATTTTCATTACTTAAAGTTGTTTTATACATTAAATTTGAAAAATTTTAAACTTTGTATGAATAAAAGGTTCGTATTCATTAGAGTGGTTTCACCCCTTAACAAAACCTTTCTTTCTATGCAAAAAAAAGGAAAAACCCAAGTTGACACTTTTGTATCACTTCGGCAATAAATAAACATATTTGAAATAGAATTGTTAGTAATTATGTTTAACTTAAAAACAAAAAATTGTTAAGTATTAAAAAGGAGAATTTTTAATAATTCGTATGAAACTCCAATTATTATTTTATTAACATTCCGATTATTATAAAACTATTATTATTCTATTATTTTCATTTATTAAGTAAAAAGTAAAATTTACTTCAGTTTGCACTGACGAATTCAGACACATTGGAGGGAGACTTTAATTTAACGGATTAAGACGCACTGACCAATGTTAAAGCGTTTGCGCGTTCACGGATTCAGACGCATTGGAGGGAGACTTTAACTGTCACGAATTGAGACGCATTGATCAATGTTAAAAAGTTTGCGTGCTGTCGAATTCAGACGCATTCAAGGGAGACCTTAACTCTCACGGATTAAGGCGCATTGACCAATGTTGAAGCGTTTCACGCGTTGACGGATCCAGGCGAATTAAAGTTCGATTTTAAATCACTCGGATTGAAACGCAATAGCAAACATCGAAACAAATTCTTGCTGACGCATTGAATAGAATTCGCTGACGTCAAACTTGAGCGCTGTATTTGCACGTATAGAAATATTCAAAGTTGAAACTCATCTTCTCGGATTTACACGAATTGACAGACTGGTCCAATGCGTCATTGTCGCAAAGCGGGATTCTCAGGATGTCTCAGTCTTTACAATTCAATTCGTATCAATGCGTTCTTTTTTGCTGGGACATTCTCTTGCACGCTGTTCATTCTGTCAGAATGTCAGGTCCTCTCTGGGCAACATCGGCGTTTCCTTTTGAACACAACATTCATTCTTTAAAAGACACGGTAAATGGTCCAAAAAGCGTTGAAAAACAAATGTCAGAAAATTCACTCATCCGTCTATCTTATCAGTGTCAACCCAAAGATCCTAATCGCTCAAAAATTGTAAATACATTCTGTGATAATCTCTTCAGTACAAAAACTGAAACTAAATCTGCGCTTCAATTTGAAAATGTTACTTTCTTCGGGCCAAATCCGAAAAACAAGTTTGAAACAGAACAAGAGTTTGCGAGATGTCTGTTTGGCAATCAGGTCTATAGCAGTACCAAATATCTTAGGTCTAAGAAATTTAACGACACCATTGTTCAGTTAAAAAATGGTAAAATCGCTCAAATTACTGGAATAAAAGTTATACCTAATGTTAAGTGTTCGATTGAGCTAAAAGTATTGATCCTCAAACCTTTTTTTGTTGGGGACGTGAAAGTTCACCACATCTGGGAGGTCACTGGAAATGTGGAACTTTCACCCATTGACCTAGCAGAAATCAAGTCAAAGATAGTGGGTCTAGATTTTAAACAAAAGCAGTATGTCTGTATAATCCCTAACAACATTGAAGCACAGTAGTGTGTAATAAAAATTGTTTTTACTTTATTCAATTATGCTTACTTTTTTTATCACCTTTTTCCCGATTGCGAATTATATTTTTCTTTTATTTTTGTTATTTATAAAATATTATTTATGCAGTTTTACGTTTATATGAAGTACTGTAAGTAATTTATTTAAAGAAATTGAATATGTATGCTTCATTACTAACTTTTAATTACAGTTTTATATCGTACATAAAGGTAAGTTAATTATATACATTTCGATTAGATTAAACATAATAATTGTTATTATTTCAAAATTAATATTGATTGGTGAAATTCATTTCCATTAATTGCATTATTACATTCTCATCCTAATGAGAATGTATTGGTTTTATGTAAAATTTGACTTTGTCGGTTTTCATCAAATCTCCACGTTTTGAGGCCCCCGGAGCTAGAAAAAACAATTTGTACCAAGTTGTCTGTCTGTAGGCACGATAACTTTCGAAAAAATGATCAGATTGGATTGAGCTTTGGTACATTTCTTCAAGCCCCCCAAAAAAGAACAAGTTCATTAGCCAGCTATTTTTGATGAAAATTCAAAAAGTTAGAGTATTTTCAAATTTTTGAAATCATTTTTGTTCTCGAAACATCGAAATTCTATGTACGGCAATTCACAGTACTCAAAAATCTGAACAATTTATCTTCACAACTTTTTCCGATAAAAAGAAAACTATCAGAGTTATAGCATTTTCAAAATAAAAAAAAAACTAAATGAAATCAACATTTTAAGGCAAACAACGTACGACATGAAAAAAAGTCATAGAGAGAAAAACGTTGCTTTTTGCAACCCCTACAAGATTATCATAACAACTTTTTGATTTTTCTTTGAAAAATCCAAAATTTAAATTTTGACAAATTTGTTGTTAATGATTTTTTTCTAGGAAGCGTAGTTTTTGTTTTAATGGTAAAAAATGACATTACAAAATAAACGAAAAATCAAATTTTTACATTTTTTTATGTAGAAAAATTTGAATATAGTTCTCCATGAATAAAAGAAACACTGTTTGACCAGAAACGGAATTTTCGATTGCTGGTAGCATTTTCAGTAAATTAAACCAAAACTGGTTCTTAAGCGTTTTTCTTTGGACTTCAAAAAAGTGTGTACATACATCATCGAGCGCGAAGCGCGAGGTAAATATATTATCGAGTGCGCGATGAGAATGTGCCCGCAAAGCGACTAGAGCCCGCAAAAAGACTATTTTATCTTACTTTATTGACATTATTTAAAATAAATCTGAAGAAACTAATTTTAAAATTCACTCATCAGAACGTATTAAATTGACATCAAATTTTAAGTTTCTCTAATTTTGAACCATACAAGAGTGATTAAATTGACTTCAAATTCCGAGTTTTCTGTATCGAATTAAGAAATATTCATCTGTTCGCAATTTGTAATTGCCAGATGGTATTGAATTGGTCTCAATTTCCGAGTTTTCTGTGTCGAATTAAATAAAATTCATTTGTTTGCAATTTGTACTTGCCACCTGGTATTAAACTGGTGTCAATTTCCGACTTTTCTGTATCGAATTGAATAAAATTCATTTGTTCACAATTTGTACTTGCCAGACGGTATTAAATTGATCTCAGTTTCCGAGTTTTCTGTTTCGAATTGAATAGCATTTATTTGTTCGCAATTTATACGTGCCAGATGGTATAAAATTGACATCAATTTTCGCGGTCGCCAGACGTAATTCAATGGCATTGGTTTGCTCCCAATTATCACTCGCCAAAGAGAATTAAATTGTCTTCAATATTCGACTTTGGCTTACGGTATCAAACAGTATTAACTTGATTTCAATTTTTATCTTCCAATTATAATTAAAATGTATACATTTGTTAGCTGAAATATTCATCACATTAAATGAGATTGAAATGTGACACAATTCAATCACGATAAAAGAAATTAAAATGTATATTTCAAAAACGGAATTGATAAGGTATTCAAAACGTTTGAAATTCGACGATATTTGTTCGCAAATTAATGAAATTCAATTTGCACCTTCTTACCGGGCCTCACGACGTGTGGATGAACCCTTAAGCATTCCAACAGACAGATGATAAGTCTATGGGAGGTTGATGCGAAAACTTTCCGGTAATCAATCCAGGCTATCGATAGAAATCGCTGACAGGACGCTGTGTCTTTACAGACACATCAATCGATGAGCAGGTTCTGCCGACATCCTGCTATACATTTCTTTTTAGCCGCGTTGTTCGTATATCTTTCGCCACACAGGTCCATTTGTTCGAAAAATCCTATCATTTAGGATAGCTGTGAAGATCTTATGCAGTGTGTTCAGACAAGTTATCAGCCTGTAATTCTTAGGGTCAGCTAATTGCTTGTCTTCGGAAGGAGCACTGTGCGCCCTTCCACCAATCACTCCGGAATAGGGTCTTCCGACTTTAGAATTGAGGTGAGAATTCGGGCCAGATGCTGGTGAATTGAAGGAAACTTCTTCCACCAGAAGGTTAGTATACCATCTGCTCCCGGAGCGGAATAGTTTTTCATGACTCTTAATACATTTCTCACCTTCTCGATAGTGATAGGTCGGCATTCCTCCTCATGTGTTATGAGATCCTTGAAGCAGATCCTTGAAGCTATTCATATTCTTTAAGTTTTCTTCCAGTGAATGCTGGACTTCGTAGACTTCTCTCCAAAATGCCTCGACCTCCTCTGAATCAGACAAAAACTGTTGATTTTCTCTGACGCGCCACTCTCTCCGCTCTAGACTTCTACTACCGTTAAATAGTACTCATATTCTGTGAAGAATATGCTGCCTGATGGTCAGTAGCTTTGACTTGTTGAGTGTGTGATGACGGATCCGCAGTTCGCGCGCGAACTGTCGAACCTTGGCAGTGAAAGTCTTGCCAGATGTTATCCCAGTAAAAAAAAACTAATTGGGACGAATTGAGAAGAATTCGCCAGGAGCCCCTGTGAATCTTGCTTTACGACAATCTCCAATTGGAGATGGTGATGAATTCGTGTAAATTCGTGAAAAGTAGTAAAGTCTCCAACTATCCTATTCGCCCGAATTAAGCGAACAATTTTGAGGGGGTCTAATTCATTTAAATGCGTCAGCACGAATTATTTTCAGTGTCCGCCAATTCATTTTAATTCGCAATATTTCAAGTCAAGCCCTAATTCGGCAGAATTCGCCAGCGCGAATAGAGTTAAAGGCTGGCCTATTCAATCGAATTCGTAAGCTATAACCGACGCGCTCGGCATAAAGGATCCGTTGCAAATAAATATCAATGAGTCCCGTAGCTCAGTAGTCGTCCTCTGGACTTTATACACTTGAGATCGCTGCTTCGAGTCTCGAGGCATGCAATTTTTATTATTTTTTTTTTAAATGACCTCGACCACGAATTAAGGCGAATTGACACGTATTCAATTCGCTCTGGCCCAAATCGCTTCAACGAATCAGAAAGCAGAATTCGGGCGAATTTAAATATGTTAATTCACCGCAATCCTCCCGAATTAGTTTTTTACATTCTCATCTAGAGAAGGTATTAGATTTGTGTAAAATTTGACCCCCCCCCCCCCCGGTTTTTGTCAAATTTCCACGTTTTGAGACCCCCTGAACCCAAAAAACAGGTTTTTACGAATGTGTCTGTCTGGTTGTCTGCTAGTCCGTCTGTAGATTTTTAGTTTGTTAGCACGATAACTTACAAAAGAATTACCCTGTGGGACTGGGCTTTGGTATGCTCTTCAAGTGACCTAAAATGAAGGCCAAGTTCGATAACCAGCCATCTTGGATTAAAATTCAAAAAGTGAGCACATTTAGAAAAATTTTTTAGAACACTTCTTTTTCAATATTTAAAAATTCTATGGACGGATATTAATATTACTCCGAAAGGCGAACAAAATATTACTACAACATTTTCGATAAAATGAAAATTTTCAGAGTTACAGCATTTTCAAAATCCAAAAAAAGAAACGAAAAATATAATAGTGTAGTTTTTGTTTTATTGGTAAGAAAGTACATTAACAGTGAAAAGATCAGCCCGATAGGTGGGCACATTCTCATCAAAACTTTGCTTATTTTATTTCTTTTTTATCTCGTGTGTGTTTTTCCCAATATTTCATAGTTTTTATGTTCTCAATACTATTTCTAACGATTAAAATAATAAAATAATCATCATTTATGCTCATGATTTATGTCAGAAAAAATGATTTTTACGTATGTGTCTGTCTGTATGTATGTCTGTATGTGAACACGATAACTTTCGAAATAATTGACCGATTGGATTGGCCTTTGGTATACTCTTTGAGTCTCCTAAACTAAAGGTCAAGTACGGCCCCTGGCGGACCGGCCGAACGCAAACATTACGCTACAGCGTAACGGTAAAGTAATGCTAAAGTAATGGTAAAGTAATATGGCATTATAACCCTGGCGGACCGAACGAACGGAGCGGATACGCTACAGCGTATCCTTATAGTATCCACATCGTATCCTCTCCGTATCATGCAAGAAAAACTCATTAAAAAAGGAAGATGAACATTTCACTTATTGAAATTCGGAGTCTACGTGAAATTTTGCGTTAAAAGGTCACGGAGCAATCGCAATAGTTTTTCTTGCAACATTAAAAACTTTCAAAAAATATAATACTTATCGATAACGTGGGCTGAAAGCGACTTCAAACGCATCGTCGACGGATAAAGCCTATGATCTGCTACTGAATGACGATGCGTTTGAAGTCACCTTCAGCGCACGTCATCGATAAGTATTATATTTATTAAAAGTTTTTAATGTTGCAAGAAAAACTATTGCGATTACTCTGTGACCTTTTAACTCAAAATTTCACGTAGAATCCGAATTTCAACAAGAGAAATGTTAATCTTTCTTTTTTAATGAGTTTTTCTTGCATGATACGGAGAGGATACGATGTGGATACTATAAGGATACGCTGTAGCGTATCCGCTCCGTTCGTTCGGTCCGCCAGGGAATTAATAAAGGAAACAAAATTAATATGTAAACTGTTGCAATTATAATAAAACGTTGAAATTTACGTTCAACGGTCATGCCGAAATTGCAACAAGTTGCTTTTGCAGCATTAAAAAATAAAAAAACATAGTGACCGTCATTGCAGTCGGGCCCCTGCATATTGGCAACCCGCTAACGTGGCTTTAAGTGGGTTGCCAGTCTGCAGGGACCCGACTTGAATGACAGCCACTTTGTTTTTTTATTTTTTAACGCTGAGAAAGCAACTTGTTGCAATTACGGCATGACCATTTAATGTAAATTTTAACGTTTTATTATAATTGCAACAATTTACATATTAATTTTGTTTCCTTTATTAATTATAATGCCATATTACTTTAGCATTACTTTACCATTACTTTACCGTTACGCTGTAGCGTAATGTTTGCGTTCGGCAGGTCCGCCAGGGGCCGCTTATAGAAATCGAAAATTCAAACAATTTATTCCAATGACCAATTTTTTTGCCAATTCTTTTTGCACACCCTACAAGATTATCATAACGTCTTTTTGAATTTTCTTGAAAAATCGAAAATTCACATTTAGACTGCACAAAAAATAATTAAAAATCCAAAAATTGAATTTTATGGCCAAACTATGCAAGATACGACAAATCATAATCAAAAAAAAATTTGTGCGTAAAAAAAAAAAAAAAAAATGTATTGGCTCGTCGTTTAGAGGTAGGCCGGAAATTAGCAGATCGAAACATGGGAACTCCTACCTAATACAACGCTGCTGAGGGCTGGTGACCTTCTCAGCATAAAACGTCAACCAATTGTAACTCTCTCGGGTTTCATTCCTTGCCCCCCCCCCTCCCCCCGTAATCTTGAGGTAAGAGAACTACGAGAAACTATGCACGTAAGAAAACTACATATTTTATGTGTACCTGAGACGAAAAGAAAGGGTTGCGAAAGTAGAAACATAGAAAATGGGGTGTTGGAAGGCGGTTTTGAAATATGGTCAGTAGTAGATAGTGAATCACATTTTGTTCAAGAGGTCGGTTAGAATATGAATGAAGAAGCAAGACAGCATCTCAAAGATTGAGGATGTATCGCCCAGATTGCCGTGGGTCAGAATGAAGGTAGGAATCAGAAGATTGTTTATCATAGCGTGCTACGCCCCAGTTGATAGTGCACTATCAGCTGGGGATATGTCAAAGACGCCTTCTGGGACACTTTAAATGATACAATAAGAACTTGCGATCATGCAGAAATAATCATTCTGCTAGTAGATATGAACGGATGGGTTGGCGTCCAACGTCAGGGTACAGATACAGAAAGGATGGTAAGTAATTCTGGGGATCCAACATGAAAAATTGTAACAAGGAAAAATTAGTTAGCTTATGCTTAGAAAAGGGCCTATTTATTACAAATACCTGGTTTATACCAAAATGATCCACATGTACAACTGGCGTAAAGAAAATAGCTACAGTATAATTGACTTCGTTATTGTGGGTGAAAGACTAAGAGAACTAGTCAAAGATACAAGAGTCATGAGGGGCTCTGAATGCAATACTGACCATTACCTTCTATTCTCCAAAATGAGCTTAGGGCGGGGACGGAGAAGAAAGAGAACCAAACAAACAAAACAAACGCGAAATAGGATTGAAAATTTACAGAAACCAGAAATGCGGATAGATTTTTAGAATAAGTTAAACAAACGCATAGATAGGGCAACTTGAGAAGCGCTCATAAGCAATAAATATATAGAGGGCGCATGAAATATGCTACGGGATATCATTGTTGAAACTGCGAAAATTAACGTGAATAAAACAAAAATCATAATGTTTGAAGGAAAAACTGAGAAAACGATGTGCAACATTGTCCTCAATGATGAGAAATTAGAACAAGTTGATAAGTATATACCTAGGTAGCCTATTCACTATAAAACGGGAAGAGAGATGGGGAGATAGATAGGTGCATAAACGAGGGTCAGAAGTTTATCGGTGGAGCAGGGTCTATTCTCAGAAGTAAGAATATATATCAAAAAAGGCTGAAATGGCAATACATAATTATATATTTTTACCGACTGTGCTATACGGTAGCGAGACATGGACCTGTTAAGGAAAAGATAAGAGTAAAATTAACGTGATTGGCATGATACCTCTGCGCACAATTTGCGGGAAAACACTGATGGACAAAGTCCGAAACGAGACAATCCTCAAAGAATGTGGTACAAGAGAGACACTAGTCGACATGTGGGAAAGAAATCAGTTAAGATGGTTCGGATATCTTGAAAGACCCCCCTCCCCCGATTTTTGTCAAATGTCCATTTTTCAATAATCATTTAAAAATGTATCATATATATGTTCCAAAAACAACTTAGATATTTTTTTCGCCCCTTTTCAGATAGTTGGAAGAAATCTTTCTGATTGTATGATTTATTAGAAAGATACGGAAATGTACGCTGAAGTGAAGGAATATCCTTCTTCATTTAAAGCAAATACACATTTAGTCATTTTTATCTGAAAAACATAGAACATAACATATGGTCGTTGCGAAGAGCGACAACCTAATCGCGCGCCGTGAGCGCGCTCAAACTTTTGAGTTTACATTAAACGATGAACAGAAACGAGCATGGAGCGCAAGGTTTACATGATTTTTAAACTAAATATCGAGCGCGAAGCGCGAGTGTCTTGATGATAATGTGTTGCTTAAGGTCGATAGAACCTTAAGTAAATTTGTTCCTCTTTCTGTGTAAAACGTACATAATTAAACCAAAAGCAGGTCATAACGATGAAGCTAACTAAGAGAGCATTAGCCCGTGAAGCGCGCAATAGTAAGCACACGGAGTACGAAAGCCGAGAGGAACCGAGCTTGAAGCGTTAGGCAAATATGTCCGAGCGCGTAGCTCGAGGTGAATATATTATCGAGCGCGAAGCGCGAGATCGAACAGGTACGCGCCCTAGGCGCGCTCATAAATGCGAGCGAAGCGAGCCGCGCGCACTGACTTGCCCAGCCTATCTTTGTGCTGAGTTGATGCATTCGTCTTTTGGTCTTATGATTCATCGTTGCTTTTGTTTTACGTTTTAAAACTGCCAAAGCTCCAGCTGCATTAAGGTAAGTGTGCCGGTTATCGGAAGCTTAAGGGCCCTGGAAATCGAGTGTAAATCGTAGATAATGGATTCAGGCCAAACGGCGAAGTCATTTTGTCTGATTTTTGTGTAAATGATCTAAAGGGTATATAGACTGTCGGTACAGCTCGCTTTTTTCGGAAAAAATCTATTTTTCATGTAACAATGAAAATAAGAAAAATTACTTTTCTGTGGTACAGTGTTCTACTAATAAGCAAAACATGTAGCAGGTAAAGCAGTTAGCGTGCTAAGAATTCTTTTGCGCGACCCTAGCGGAGAAGGGAGAAACTACTATACATTCAGGGACGAACACACCGTATACGAAAACTAGGAGCCCCTACCCAAAGGAGTGGGTAAATTCCCAAAAGGTTTGTTGGGTGGCAAACTTGCGGCGAAAGAAGTCCCTTTTGTACATTAAATGACAATATACAAGCTTTTTGTATAAACGGCAGATTATACAAACTTGTAAGATATCGATAATATTTGTCGCCCAATTTCCTCCGAAAATACCAGATTGATTCGCATTTGACACAAACTGTGCATGTTTGCACAACTCAGGGGCTGTCGCTGCAATAACCGGTTATAGAAGTGTGAAGCACGTGTAGTTGTTGAAATATAAAAAGCAAATTCTGCTACTTTTTTCTACAAAATGGCCTCCTTTCAGCTAATTTGACTTACTCTGATTTTCGTGTTCTTTTTAAATGTTTGTGAAAATGTTATGAAATCGGTGCGATATTTGTGAAATCATTCGTATTCGTTTGAAATCATTTACATATGTGAAATCGATGGATATCTTTGCAATGTTTCGAAATCTCTGAAATGTGGTGGACTGTACCCTTTTTGACATGTTTGGAATTTTTCAATTGTTTAACAATCATTACGAACTGTTTATGAAATTGTAGAAATATTTTTTACATCTTCCGGAAATCTGTTGTATTCATTGTAAATTGCTGAAATTATCATGAAGTTCCTAATTAAAAAATTTGACATCGAAAAAAAACGAATTTTTCTGTCGACAAATGTCTGATTAATACATTTCTTTATTACCTTTGATTTAAAAAAATCATACATTGTATCAACTAATTATGAATGCTGTTGAAATTGTCATGTAATTCCTAAATGACCGTATAATAAATTTGTTTAAAAAATCATACGATTAATCGAAAAGTAGGAATTTTGCTGAAATTATCAGAAAGTTCTTAATGTATTATAAGGGCATTTTTCGGCAGAAAAATTATTATTTTTTTCAATGGCAGTCCTTTCATTTAGGAATTACATAACAATTTCAACAGCATTCATAATTAGTTGATACAATGTATGATTTTTTTAAATCAAAGGTGATAAAGAAATGTATTAATCAGACATTTGTCTACAGAAAAATTCGTTTTTTTTTCGATGTCAAATTTTTTAATTAGGAACTTCATGATAATTTCAGCAATTTACCATGAATACAACAGATTTCCGGAAGATGTAAAAAATATTTCTACAATTTCATAAACATTTCGTAGTGATTGTTAAACAATTGAAAAATTCCAAACATGTCAAAAAGGGTACAGTCCACGACATTTCAGAGATTTCGAAACATTGCAAAGATATCAAACGATTTCACATATTATAACCTTGCTTTCTGCTTGAGTCTTTCATTAGGTTTATTGATATTATTTTATTTAAGGTTTATTGGCCAATTGACTTTACAGACTAATGACTTATTGGTTTATTAGCCAAACAACCTAATTTGGATTGATTTTTATTAATGACTGAATGTTGCCAGATCGTTTGTCAACTTTACAACCCTAAACGAACAAAAGGTCGCGAATTCAATTCGGTCAAATTATTTTACCCCTTGCTGACTTGAGAATTACTGGTTTAAAGAAGTAGCTTCGAACCACCCCATATTATTTCATTTTTCCCCCACTAGCCCAACACAGACAGGGGTAGGGTTAGGAAGACTCTGAACAAGGATTGACAAATGATATTTACACATTTAGAATTAATGCATCAAATACGGGTAACAAAATATATTTTTATTTACGGCCATGGATGCCTCACATGCTCAATTAGAAATCCCGCAAAAATAATCAAAATCAGTTAACACGAATTATCATGATCTCATACTCACGACCCTCCAATATGGTGGCCCATGAATGACACGTAGGTCATGTGAGGTCTCCGCCATTTTGAATAATCGAGGTAAGAGATTGAGTGGAGATCAATTGTACTTAACGACCCTCCACTATGGTGGTCCACTAATGACAAGAATGGTCATGTGGGGTTACCGCCATTTTGGATGATCGATAAAAACCATGATGAAACAATACAGAATGTTAATTTTATTACACCTACTCCACGTCAAGTAATTGATTAACTACTCTAAACTTTTTCTGAAATTTCGATAATTGATTAACTACGTTAAACTTTTCCAGACATTTCAATAAATTGATTAGCTACTCTTAACTTTCTCAGACATTTCAATGAGTCGATTCACTACTCTAAACCTTTTCAAACAGTTCACTAACTACTATCATTTTCACCACGTGGTTGATTCCCCTTGCAATGATTTTCTATCATGGCGGTCCAGTTCTGACACGAAAGTTCAGTCAAGGTCACCGCCATTTTGGATAATTGTACAGGCTAAGCTACACTCCCGAAAAAGTCAGACCCTTAACAGTAAAACGCATCTAACCGCCACTCCACTATAATTATGCACTGATTAATTAAGGAAACCCCTAAGCATTACGTCCCCACCACACTGAATCCGCGAAATCACAAGCAGAATTACTTACGGGCGGAATGCAGAAGACATACCTTAGCTGTATCCTCCCAATTCCAGTCAAAATTATTCCCTTCGGACAGGATTATAGAATATTCTCACGCCCAATCAAATTCTCCGGGCGGGTTTGTGGCATATACGCCCAACAACAGAAATAATGCTTCCTTAGATAACCTCAGCGTGGTCAATTTATAAGTCCTTTTTACGAGAGGTAGCAAGCATGCCAATGGCCGAACACAGAATGACCGAGACCACGCTGAGTACGATTTTTGGCGCGTAGGCCATGGGTTGCGCACCCATACACGCAACTACATTAAGCGAAAACCTGTGTGAAGGCGCGTTCACAGTATCGTCCTATGGTGACTCGCCATTTTGTCTAGTGCTTTTACTAGCCTAGTCCATAGTCTGTGGCGAGTCACGCTGTTAACCTGCGCCGCGGCGCGACGCAAACACTTGTTAAACGCACCCCTCCTACACCGTGCGCGCCCACTTATGAAGGGCTGCTAGTGTTTTGACAGTTCAAAACAAAACAAGTTGGTGGCACTGCTCCTGTGTCACCACATTTTATTAGTGTATCCTCCTTCCTCCCAGTGGATGTGAGCAAGAGAGAACGAGACTGTTGTATTTCTGAAGTGTATAATGTGTGATGTTGATTCACGACTACCCGGTCGTGAATTCGTGAATTGATCGTGTGGATGGTTCAGTGTAGTGGCCGGGCCCCCGGCCCTGAGTGTCTAATAAACAAAAAAGTACAAGTTCGAAGGCATTATTAAATGTCTTATTTTCGAACAATAAAAGTATTCCCCCCAGTCTCGAAGCTCTTCAACTATTAAAAATTCCTAAATGGATTCTGTGCTCGACCAGGTCTGATTTATTCATGATTTTGAGGTTAAATTTAAATTGATTGGGCGTGAAAACATTAATTTGTGCGTGTTACAGGATACTCTTACCTCGATTATTCAAAATGGCGGAGACCTCACATGACCTATGTGTCATTCATGGGCCACCATATTGGAGGGTCGTGAGTATGAGATCATGATAATTCGTGTTAACTGATTTTGATTATTTTTGCGGGATTTCTAATTGAGCATGTGAGGCATCCATGGTCGTGAATAAAAATATATTTTGTTACCCGTATTTGATGCATTAATTCTAAATGTGTAAATATCATTTGTCAATCCTTGTTCAGAGTCTTCCTAACCCTACCCCTGTCTGTGTTGGGCTAGTGGGGGAAAAATGAAATAATATGGGGTGGTTCGAAGCTACTTCTTTAAACCAGTAATTCTCAAGTCAGCAAGGGGTAAAATAATTTGACCGAATTGAATTCGCGACCTTTTGTTCGTTTAGGGTTGTAAAGTTGACAAACGATCTGGCAACATTCAGTCATTAATAAAAATCAATCCAAATTAGGTTGTTTGGCTAATAAACCAATAAGTCATTAGTCTGTAAAGTCAATTGGCCAATAAACCTTAAATAAAATAATATCAATAAACCTAATTATCATGAAGTTCCTAATTAAAAAATTTGACATCGAAAAAAAAAACGAATTTTTCTGTCGACAAATGTCTGATTAATACATTTCTTTATTACCTTTGATTTAAAAGAATCAAACATTGTATCAACTGATTATGAATGCTGTTGAAATTGTTATGTAATTCCTAAATGAAAGGACTGCCATTGAAAAAAATAATAATTTTTCTGCCGAAAAATGCCCTTATAATACATTAAGAACTTTCTGATCATTTCAGCAAAATTCCTACTTTTTCGATTAATCGTATGATTTTTTAAACGAATTTATTGTACGGTCATTTAGGAATTACATGACAATTTCAACAGCATTCATAATTAGTTGATACAATGTATGATTTTTTTAAATCAAAGGTAATAAAGAAATGTATTAATCAGACATTTGTCGACAGAAAAATTCGTTTTTTTTCGATGTCAAATTTTTTAATTAGGAACTTCATGATAATTTCAGCAATTTACAATGAATACAACAGATTTCCGGAAGATGTAAAAAATATTTCTACAATTTCATAAACAGTTCGTAATGATTGTTAAACAATTGAAAAATTCCAAACATGTCAAAAAGGGTACAGTCCACCACATTTCAGAGATTTCGAAACATTGCAAAGATATCCATCGATTTCACATATGTAAATGATTTCAAACGAATACGAATGATTTCACAAATATCGCACCGATTTCATAACATTTTCACAAACATTTAAAAAGAACACGAAAATCAGAGTAAGTCAAATTAGCTGAAAGGAGGCCATTTTGTAGAAAAAAGTAGCAGAATTTGCTTTTTCTATTTCAACAACTACACGTGCTTCACACTTCTATAACCGGTTATTGCAGCGACAGCCCCTGAGTTGTGCAAACATGCACAGTTTGTGTCAAATGCGAATCAATCTGGTATTTTCGGAGGAAATTGGGCGACAAATATTATCGATATCTTACAAGTTTGTATAATCTGCCGTTTATACAAAAAGCTTGTATATTGTCATTTAATGTACAAAAGGGACTTCTTTCGCCGCAAGTTTGCCACCCAACAAACCTTTTGGGAATTTACCCACTCCTTTGGGTAGGGGCTCCTAGTTTTCGTATACGGTGTGTTCGTCCCTGAATGTATAGTAGTTTCTCCCTTCTCCGCTAGGGTCGCGCAAAAGAATTCTTAACACGCTAACTGCTTTACCTGCTACATGTTTTGCTTATTAGTAGAACACTGTACCACAGAAAAGTAATTTTTCTTATTTTCATTGTTACATGAAAAATAGATTTTTTTCCGAAAAAAGCGAGCTGTACCGACAGTCTATATACCCTTTAGATCATTTACACAAAAAATCAGGCAAAATGGCTTCGCCGTTTGGCCTGAATCCATTATCTACGATTTACACTCGATTTCCAGGGCCCTTAAGGAGAATTTCAGATTTCAAACGCTTGAAAAACTATAGTAAACATATTTAAAACTTAAGAAATGGGTTTTATCGAATAAAGCTGACCTTCAGAAATGTAATTTACTTATTACTCACAACATATTCCATTAGAATGAATATTATAAGAAGATTGAAGTTATAAATACGAGAATGCATGGGCTATCGGCAAGTCAGAAACCTGGCTGCTTCAGTTATTGGCACTGCAATGTGGGAGTGATCGGCAATAGCGTTAAGAATATTTTTAAACTATTTCTTTTGATAATTTTAAGAATGATTGCAGGATATACAAAATGAGGGAGGATTATTTATTGATGAAAGTTTATTAACAATCGGAACATTCGAAAGAGACTCTTATAAACATAGCAGTATGAGTATTATGCAGTCTTGTTTTCATTCGCTTGTCTCTTTTTAAATTTAAACCAAATTATACTTATTAATTTGTAAACTTTGAATGATGAAACCTGGAACATTTTATAAATGTTTAAACTTATAATCATTATAAGAGAATACCATTAAATAAAAAGACTAACTTAACTTTTAGTAACAGAAAATCATGCATATTTATTCTGAAAAAACGAAGGATAATTTCAAATAAGAAACATTATAATTAATAAACTTTAAAAAATATTGTTTCTCATAAATATATCTGATCATCTTTACTGAATACTTTATCACGTTTCTTTGGTCTTCTCTTCCTTGAATCGTCGATTAAATATATTGGGCTTTCTAATTTTTCGTTTGCGTTATTTTCAATTATACTTTCAAAAATATATCATTCAATCTATTATTTATTTAAATCTTATAAAATAAATATATACACATAGATTACAAATATTGCGAAAATTACAATTTCATTGTAAATATTCATAATTTCAGTCAAAAATAATTCATGTTCATAAAAAGAATAGCAAATACCTAGACTCATGGATTTTCAACACTGCATTTAGTAAATTTTGTTTGATGCCGAGGACTGCAGCACCTTATAGAATCTATAGAATGTTGTAGTAATCGGCATCAACAATTTTACGAAACTTCTTTGTTTAGGAATAGTATTGCCCTAGCGGAAGAAACGGAAAGGTTCGGAAAGACCGCGTCGGAAAGATTTCGGAAAGGGTTCGGAAACAGGTTCCGTTCCGATCCTTTCCGAATTGTATGGGACCTTTGCTTCCGATTTCTTTCCGAACGTCGAGCTGTCCCATGAAACTTTCCGAGTCTTTCCGAATGTCCCACTCTCCGACTTCTTTCCGATTATTTCCGAATGACTCCCCACTTTACTCTTTCCGAATGTATCCAATTTCTTACCGAATCGAATAAAAAAAAAACAATATTCTCGTAATAATAATAATATATTTTTATCTTCAAAGCATTTTAAATTGCAGTAATCCTATTGATTCCTTTGAATCCAGCGAAGACTATTCCTAAAAACCTAGAAATAGAGAAATTTCATAACTCAGAAAGCCTTTTTGACTTTCGTACGTTACGTACATTATTGCTGCATATTATCACATCTAAACTTTCCAAATTTCGAATATTCCATTTACCCGTCTCTCATTTGTAATTACTATAATAAGTCCTTTATGAAATTCCTTTTTTGTATGGTAAAAATAATACACTATGAAATATAAATTGCACTGAGCTGGACTGAATGATGAAAAGCCATACAAGCGTCACTTTGGTCGATTTCCATATTCACAATAAGAAACAAGGTTTACTGAAAAAGTAACTGACCCCGCAATAACGTTTTACTGCAAACACTGGAAAGCACTATGGGAAAATAGGAATATCCGAAATTTGTTGTGTTTTCAACGATTTCAATCAAGAATCTTCGGGAAAGCTCTGACAGCATCTCGTCGTCTCTGCTTGTCTCCAGCGCCATTTTGATCTAAGATTGTCGCTTACTCACTCGCTTTCAGTTGTGCAATCGATAAACCCAATCGATAGTAAGTATTCGATTGCACTGATACTCGACTGAACCAAAACAATTGAATGTCATTATAAGTTTTTAAAAATGTCGTTAATGAGCGTCAACATCTGCCAATGATAATGATTCTTGTAGATCTCACAAAAAATATAATCACATTCAATTGCTTTGCTACAAATGATCTTTGGTTCAATCGAGCTCAGTGCAATCGAATACCTGCCATAATCGATATGAATAAAATCGAAGAAACAAAATGGCGATTCAAGAGACACTGATAGCGATTTTTCTAAGATTTTTGTTTAGAATCACACAAATTTTCGGAAATACCTATTTTCCCATGGTGTTTGCAGTCAAACATTATTTT
>CAKNXH010054202.1:0-10841 GCA_932178445.1 Andricus quercusramuli
GTACGCTTCAAAATTAAATCTGAAATGGACCATTTTTAAAATGAAAGATTTTCGAATCACGCATTGTAAACTTAATGGCATCAGAATGGAAAAAGATAACAATTTAAATAATTATTTAAAAATCTGTTGAAATCAAACACGGACAGATTTTTTTTTCTAAGTCAAATTCCCAGTCAAAAAATTAAAAAATAGTACCAATAGTATAGTGAGTCCGAGGCATGAAGTAGTTATTTAGAAATAAATTAAAAATAGGTTTTTAAAAACAATTTTGAATACCTTGTCGACAGTCTTGTTATTTGGTTTGTAGTTGGTACAAAGCATTTTCAAAAACTGAGTAGCTTCGTTCGGCACGTTCTCGATTAAAATGCTCCCGTACTTTTTCATGTTTAGCTCCGCCTAAAAGACGAAGAATAAATAATTCTAAATTATAAAATACAGGTTTGGTTAATTAAAAAGTTTATTAAAATAACCTACCTCTTCGAAATCGAGGGTCGCCATATATTCTAGAGCTTTTTTGTACTCTGCCTTGTCTTCTATTTGAATTCGAAGATACCATTCATGTTTCTGGTGCTTCTGAGCGAGAAGCAAAGCATCTTCGGGGGAACCTTGACGACAAACTTTTATGGCAATCTCTACATCGAAATCCACCTCTCTATCTTTTGTCTGAAAAAGAATCGAAACTTTTTTAGGGAATTTTGAAGAAATATTCGTAATTGATATCCTTGCGAAATTAATTCAAATTCAAATATTGTAAAATTAGACGGTTTCGAACTGAAAACTTCAATGGATGAGGAATTTTAAGTTTGAGAAATTTTATATTTGAAAAATTAAATGTTTGATTTTAAATTTAAACAGTTTAAGATTCTCCACATTTATTTTTGAAGCAATAATAGTTGTGAGCGATTTAATAAATATGAATTTAGACGTTATTGCACAATTTCAATTTGAAATCCTTCAGAGTTAAATAGTTTTTAATTGAAAATGCTAAAATTTTCATAATTTCAGTTCGATACTTTATAAATTGAACAATTTTAAGCTAATAGCGTGTGAAATTTAATAATTTTACTTCAAGTCAGAAGGCATAAGTTTAAATAGGAACATTAAAAACTAAAAAAAAAATGAAGCACTTTTTATTGGTCAAACTTTTATAATTTCGAATTGAAAGTCCTAATAGCTGAACATATTTCAGTGCTTCTTTTTCAATCTCTCGAATTTTGAATATCCTCAGTTTAAAATAGTTCAATTATGAACTAAGGTATAATCGTATGTTATCATTTTTTTAATTCAAGATTATTCCAGATTGAAAGGAGAAAACTTATAAAGTTAACCATTTTTGGGTTCGAAACAGAAGAATTTTTAAAAGTAAACAATTCTTCGAAGTGAAAAGAGGATAATTTAAAATAACAACAATTGCCAGTTTTCCAGGTTAGAAATAAACAATTTTTTTATTTAAAAAGCAAGAAACTGAAAAACTAACGATTTCTTTTTATTTGAATGGGAGACAATTTTTAATGTAAAAAGTTTTTGGGTTTTAAAATGAGAAAATTAGAGAAGTAAATAATTTTATATTTGAAAAAGGAAAATTTTTGAAATAAAGATTGTTTTTACTTAAAAGGGCAAACATTTTAAAATCAATAATTTTACGAATGAAATGGAATTTTTTTATTTTCTAGCGAAAAAAATAACAAATTTTTTTACATGAAGGGGGAAAAACTTAGAAGTAGAAAACTGTTTCACCAGAAAATAGGAGAATTTGAAAAATAAACAGTTTAAATTTGAAAATGGAAAAATGTTTAAAATAACAAATTTACTTAAAAGGGGGAAAATATTTAAATTGAACAATTTGTCGGCTTGGAAAAGGAAAAACAGTTCAACCAAAATTTCACGTTGAAAGGGGCGAAATTTAAAAAGTAAAGAATTTTTCTTCTTAAGAAGGGGGAAAGTTTGAGGGTGGATAATTTCCAAATTCAAATAATTAGACAATTTCTAATAGATTTTTTGGCTTGAAAGAGTTTAACTTTGAAAGTAAACAATTCCTCTAATTGAAAAGCAAACAATTTCCAATTTTTCAGTTGAAAATAGGAAAATGTTAAAAATATCAAACTTTTTACTTAAAAGGGGGAAAACTGATTGTTAACAAGTTTTACAGGTTGAAAGTAAACAATTTTTGTATTTGAAAGGCGAGAAATTGAGAACTAACGATTTTTTTTTATTTGAAGGGGAGGCATTTTATAAGTAAAAAATTGTTGTGCTTGAAAAGAGGAAAATTTGAAAAGTATACCATTTTTTTATCTGAAAGAGGAAAAATGTTTAAACAACGAATTTTTTACTTAAGAGGGCGAAAATTCTAAAATGAATAATTTGTCGATTTAGAAGGGTGAACATTTATTGTTAAAAAATCTTCCAGGTTGAAAGGGGGAAGTCTTAAAAAATGAAAACATTTTTGGCTTGAAAGTGCGATGATTAAAAAAAATTAATTAGTTTTCTAATTAAAAGAGGGAACATTTTGAAAAGTAAAAAATCTTTAATTTTTCTAGGACAAATTAAAAAATAACAATTTCAATTTGAAAATGTTTAAGATAACACATTTTTTATTTATAAGGGGGAAAATTTTGTAATTGGACAATTTATCGGTTTGAAAACAGAAAAATTCTTAAACAAAAATTCCATGTTTAAAAGGGGAAAAATTTAAGAAGAAAAGAATTTTTCTGCTCGAGAAGGAGAAAATCTTGAAAGTAAAAAATTTCAAAAATTTGAGAATTTTCGATTGAGTTTTTGGCTTAAAAGAATGTAATTTAAAAAGTGAATAATTCTTCTAGTGAAAGTAAACAATATTTCCAAATCAGGTCATTTCCAATTTTCTTAGTTGAAAGAGAGAAAATGTTAAAAATATCAAATTTTTTTACTTGAAAGGTGGAAAATTGATTATTGACAAGTTTTTCAGGTTGATGGTAAACAACTTTTTTACTTGAAAGGTGAAAAATTGAAAAAAAAAGAATTTTTTTATTCGAACGGGCAAAAATGTTAATATTAAAAAAATAACGACTCGAAAAGAGGAAAATTTGAACAGTAAACCATTTTTTATTTGAAAGAGAAAACATTTTTTTTACTTAAAATGGCGAAATTTTAAAAACCAACAATTTGTCGACTGAAAGGGTGAAAATTTAGTGTTAAAAAATTTTCTTGAAAGGGTGGCAATTTATCGTTGAAAAGTTTGCGGCAAGCCTTGAAAAGTAAAAACATTTTCGACTTGAATGGAAGAAAAAATTGAAGGAATTAAAAATTTTGTTTAGTTCAAAAAGGGAGAATTTTGAAAAGTAAAAAATTGTTTATTTTCAAGACCTAAAATAAAAAAAGCATTTTTTTACATAAAAGGGGAAAGATTTAAAAGTAAAATTGAACAATTTGTTGACTGGAAAAGGGAAAAATTACTAAATAAAAATTCCACATTGAAAGGGGGAAGTTTAAACAGTAACCAAAATTTCTACTTGAGAAAGGAAAAATTTGGAAAGTATAAAATTTCCAAATTCGAAAAATTATACATTTTTTATTGATTTTTAAAAAGCAGACAATTCTTCGGAATGAAGAGAGGGTCATTTAAAAAGTAAAAGATTTCCAAATGAGGTAATTTCCAATTTTCTCAGCTGAAGAAGGGAAAATGTTAAAAATATTTCATTTTTTACTTAGAAGGTGAGAAATTGATTATTAACCAATTTTCCAGGTTGAAAGTAAACATTTTTTTATTTGGGAGGAGAAAAATTGAAAACGAATGGTTGTGCATAAAAAGAGGAAAACTTAAAGTTGAAAAATGTTAAGACCAGAAAAGGGGAGATTCAAAAAGTAAATCATTTTTATTTGAAAATGGAAAAATATTTAAAATTACAAGAATTTAAAAATTAAGATTTTTTATTTGAGAAAGAAAAAATTGATTAAATAACAAATTTTTAACTTAGACGGGAGAAAATTGTTTAATTGAACAATTTGTCGGCTTGAAAAGGGGAGAATTGTTAAACGAAAATTCTACGTTGGAAGGGGGAATTAAAAAAATTAAAGAATTTTTCTACTTAATTGAAACGTAAACAATTACCAAATTACGTCATTTCCAATTTTTTTAGTTGAAAGAGGAAAAATGTTAGGAAATAACACATTTTTTACATATACGCGGGGAAATTGATTTTTAACAAGTTTTCCAGGTTGAAAGTAAACAATTTTTTTTATTCTAAAGGAGAAAAAATAAAAAAATGACGAATTTTTCTATTTTAAAGGTGAACAGATTGAAAAATAATAATTTTTTTATTTGGAGAGGAAAAAATTGTAATATTAAAAATGTTTCGGATATAAAAGGGAACATTTTCAAAATTAAACAATTTTTTATTTGAAAAAGATTTTTTTTTAAATAACGAATTTTTGTAATTAATAGAGCGAAAATTTAAAAATCAACAATTTGTCGTTTTAAAAAGGTGCAAATTTAGTGTTAAAAAATTTTCTTGAAAGGGTGAAATTTGAAAAGTAAAAAATGTTTCTACTTGAGAAGGGTAAAAATGTCGTAAACTTGAAAGTGAACAATTTCCAAATGAGGTAATTACCAATTTTTTTAGTTGAAAGAAGAAAAATGTTAAAAATATCGCATTTTTTACTGGAGAAAAGTTTTAAAGTAAAAAATATTCTGCCTCAAAAAAGGGAAAATTTGAAAAATGAACCATTTTTTATTTGAAAGAGGAAAAATGTTTAGAATAACACATTTTTTACTTTAAAGAGGCACATTTTTTACATTAAACAATTTTCTAGCTTGAAAGGAGGAATATTGTTAAACAAAAATTTCACGTTGAAAGAGGGAGGGGGTGAAAGAGGCAAACAATTTTTTGAATTGAGAAGGGTAAATTTTTTAAAGTAAGGAATTTCCAAATTCAAAAAATAATACAATTTCTAACTGAAAGCCATTTTGAACATGTCAATTAAAAATATATTTCGTTTAAAAATGTTGAATTTGTAATATTTTTATCTTTGCAAACATCGAAATAAACATTGTTCAATTATGATAACTTTTACTTTCAGATTGTACAATTTTACATGTTTTTCGTTTGGAAATTCTCTATAATCAGGGTAGCGATTTGGCGGACGATCTCAAATTCCCGGTCATTTCCCGCTTTTCCTGGTCAAGTTTATCAATTTTCCCAGTCAACTAAACGTAACATAATCATATTTTCCGCAAAACACAAACATTTATTTTAATTCATGACGTTCATTCTAAACATCCTTTAACACAGCAGAGCACTTGATTTTTCAACCAAAAAGATGAATTTTTAAACAAGAAGATTCATTTTCAAATAAAAAGATTAATTTTGTACCAAAAAATACAAGCTTTCAAGAAAATACATGAATTTTTAACGAAATAGTTGAAGTTTTGATTGAAGACAAATTTTTAACCAAATAGTTGAGTTTTTAACTAAAAAAATAATAATACTCAACCGAAAATTGAATAGTAACATTTTTATTTAAAAAAAAATTAATTTTAAACCAAACGTAAGAGTTTTCAACTAAAACAATTAATCTTTAACAGAATTAGATGAATTTTCAAACAAACAAAAATTAATTTTTAATAAAAAAGATGAATTGTCATCCAAAACTTGAATGATTAAACTTCAAACTAAAATTATTGTTTAACCGAACATATGAATTTTCAACTACAACTACAGAATTTTCAATTAGAATAAGTTTAATTTCAAGTTTAAAAAATTACTTTTAACAAAAAAAAAACTAGCTTTCAAACAGAAAACAAAAATAGTTACATTTTCAAACGAAGTGATGAATTTTCGAATAAAATTGTGAATATTTAACTGTAATAGTTAAATTACCAGAAAGATCAATTTTTAACTGATGTGATAAACCTTTAACTAGAATAATTGAATTTTTGACCAAAAAGATTAATTTTCAACCAAGAAGATTAATTTCTATCAAAAAAGACGAATTCTTAACTAAAAAAGATAATTTTTCAACAAAAATTTTAATAGTTAAATTTTTAGTAAAAAAAATGAATGTTCAACCAAAGATATGAATTTTTAACTGAAATTATGGAATATTCAACTGAAATAATAGTTCCATTTTCAGTTAAAAAAAAATTAAACCAAAAAATATCAAAAGAAAAAACAAGTGTTCAATCAAACAGCTAATTTTTCAACTGAAGAAATGAATTTAAAAAAAATACGATGAATCTTCAACAACAACAAATAATTTTTAACAAAAGAGTTTAACTTTTAATGGAATAATTTTATTTTCAACCTAAAAGATGAATTTTCAACTGAAATAATAAATATTTAACTGGAATACTTTAATTTTAACCAAAAAGAAGAATTTTTAAACAAGAAGATTAACTTTCAAAGAAAAAAAAATTTTCTACCAAGAAAAAATCGATTTTTTAACAAAATACTTGAGTTTTCAACGAAATAGTTGAATTGATAATTAAAAAATACCAATTTTCATCCAAATTGTTGAATTTTGAACTAGAAAAGATCAATTTTCAACTAAAAAATGGAACAAAAAAGACGAATTTTCCTCAAAGTACATGAATTTTCAAAAAAATAGTTCAATTTTTAAATGTAAAATATAAATTTCCAACGAAACAGTTAAATTTTCACAACAACAAAAAAATTGATTTTCAACAAAATAGTTACAGTTTCAACCAGAGAACTAAATGAAAATGAATTTGCAACGAGCAATGTAAAAAATTTCTATTATAATGTAGAAATATTTCTTCTTTGAAATACTACTACTCTAAAAACTGATTGAAGAAATTTCTTCATCTAAAATTCAGAAGAGGAAATTGTGACGTATTCTGAATTGGAAGAGGCACTTTTTTAAATTCTTTTCTTCTAAATCCGAATTATAATTCTCTTGAAAAATTTCCGTTCCATATAAAAAATTGCAGGTTCCAAGTGAAATTATGTTTCTTTACCGAAACTCCCTGTCCTAAAATAAAAACCATATTCATTTCCTGAAATTCCCTATTCCAAGTCAGATAAATGATAAGTAAGCGAACTAAACGTGATAAATTCATTTTTTGAAAAAATGGAGAAAAAACGATAGTTGAATTCAACTATTCTTGGTATAAAATTAAAATCCTTTTTGTGGTTGAAATATAATATATCACGTTTTTCGTTGGGAATTTATCTTCTTTGGTAGAAAATTCAACTAATTAGTTGAAAGTGGAACTACTTTGTTAAAAATGTATTTATTCAGTTGATAATTCATCATTCTAGTTAAAATCCCCTTCTTTTGTTAAAAATTTAATTCTTTTGTTGACAATAATGTTTCCTAGATGATACTTAATTATTTTAACTGAAAATTTAACTTGTACATGTTTGGTTCAAAATTTATCTTCTTAAGTTGAAGATTCAAATTTTTGGTTTAAAATTCCTGTATTTTATTGGAAATTCAAGTTTTGTGGGAGAATATTTAATTTTTCTGGTGACTAATTCATCTTTTCGATTGGAAATTCCTTAAGAAATTAAATTTTTTTTTTTTGAAAATTCATGTATTTTGTTAAAAAATTCATCTATTTTCTTACAAAATTCATATTATCGGTTGAAAATTGATCTTTTTGGTTGAAATTTGTTTGTTTCTTATTTGGAATGAATTTTTTTAACTGAAAATATAACTGTTCCATTTTTTGTCGATAATTTATTATCTTTTATGATAAACATGTAGTCTTCTTGGTTAAAAATTATACTATTTCGTTGAAAATTTACTGTAATTTGATTGAATATTAATTTTTTTTACTGAAAATTTAAATAGGTATTCTATTTTTAGTTGTAAATTTATCTGCTTTAGGTTAAAATTCAACTATTTGTTGAAAATCCGTCTTTTTTGGTAGAAGAGTACTCTCATTAGTTAAAATTACATCTTTTTGATTGAAAATTTAACAGTTTTGTTGACAATTCGTTGGTTTTTTGTTTGAAAATTTATTTTGCGAACTGAAAATTATCCTACTTTACTTTTGGTGAAAAATTAATCTTTTTAGTTTAAATTTCATGTATTTGGTTAAAAAATAATTTTTTTTAAATTGAAGATTCATCATTTTAGTTGAAAATTCACTTTAAATATTCCATTTTTTGTGGCAAATTTACCTTTTTTGATAGAAATTTAATCTTTTTCGTTAAAAAATTATCTGTTTAGTAGAAAATTTAATAAATCTATTTTTTGAAGAATTAATTTCCTTGGCTGAAAAGAAAATTATTTGGTTGGAAATTCGTTTTTTTTTGTTGATAAAGAAAATTCATGTTTTGGGTTGAAAAATCCACTATTTGGTCAAAAATTCATATTTTTGGTTGGAAATTTATCATTTTGATTGAAAATTAATTTCTTTGATTGAAAATTTGTTTCTTTTTAGATGAAAATTAAGTTTTTTAACAGAAGATATAACTATTCCATTTTCGCTTGAAAATTTATATATTTAGTTGAAAATTAATTAATTTCGATGAAAATTCGTTTTTTTTTTAAATATACTTCTCTAACTGAAAATTGACATAATATATTTTTGGTTTGTAAATTTATCTTTTTTAGTTTAAAATTGAATTATTTTGTTAAAAAATATTTTTTTTTTGTTATGAAAAAAAGTTGAAAATTGTACTATTTCGTTTAAAATTCACTTTAATTTTATTGAAAATTAATTTTTTACTGAAAATTTAACTATTTTTGGGAAATCCGTCTTTTTGGTGAAAGAGTTCTCTCATTAGTTGAAATTTCATCTTTTTGGTTAAAAAGTTTTGTTGAAAATTCGTTTGCTTTTCGGTTGAAAATTTATTTTATTAACTGAAAATTATTCTACGTTATTTTTGGTGAAAAATTTATCTTTTAATTTAAAATTAATGTATTTGGTAAAAAGAAGATTTTTTTAGTTGAACATTCATCATTTCGGTTGAAAAATCACTTGAACTATTCCGAGAACTATTCTATTTTTTGTTAAGAATTCATTTCTTTCATTGGAAAACAACTATTTAGTTGAAAATTCTTTTATTTTTTGTTGATAAAAAATTCATCTTTTGGATTGAAAAGTCTCCTATTTGGTCAAAATTTAATATTTTTGGTTAAAACTTCATCATTGTGATTAAAAATTAATTTCTTTGGTTGAAAGTCCATTTATTTTCAGTTGAAAATTAATTTTCTCAACTGAAAATATAATTATTCTATTTTCGGTTGAAAATTTGTATTTTTAGTTGAAAATTCTTTAATTTGGCTGAACACTTGTTCTTTTTTTTCTACTTTTACTTGTCTAACTGCAAATTGAAATACTATGTGTTTGGTTTGTAAATTTATCTTTTTTAGTTTAAGATTGAATTATTTTGTTGAGAATTAATTTTTTTGTTTAAAAATTGATTGTCCCAACTGAAAATTTAATTGTCACATTTTTGGTTAAAAAATAATTTGTTTTTATGAAAAAAAAAATATTTTGTTGAAATTTTTTGTAGTTGTACATTTATTTTTCTCACATTTGGAGTCTTTTTTGATAGAGAATTAATGTTTTGAATTGAATTTAAAGCGATGCATTTTCCCGCGAAATTTAAACAATGTTATTATTATTAATGTATGTAGAAAATAAGATTGTTTAAATCCTAATTCAAAATGCTCATAAATGCTCATTAAATTCTCAAAGCACACAAAAGACTGACCAAAATTATTAAAATATTGAGAACTTTAATTTTGCTACAATCAGAAGTAAATTCCCGGTTTTTCCCCGGTCAATAAAATTCCCGGTTTCCCGGTCAAGTCGCCACCCTGATAATTTTGAAAGCTTCGATTTTGTACAATATGTATGTTTTGAGTTTGAAATCGTTCATTTTTCAATTTTAGCTTTGAAATTAGAATTGTTTCGTAGATTCGAGAATTTGGGGGTTCTGTTTTGAATTAAAAATGATAAATTCCTAAACTATGAAAGTTTGAATTTAAAAATTTAAACAACCTCGAAAAAACCGTACTGAACTTACCATGATAAATTCTTTCAACTTGTCCGTGTGGTTCAATTTAGTGTAACAATTTAGCAAAAGTGTCGTGTGGTCTTCAGTCGCTTGTCCTTGTTTGTGAAGAGCTTGCAAATAAGTAGTCAAATTATCAATGTGCTGGGAATCTAGAAATTTTCTGATAACATATGAAGGTTCCAGTCTTCCTATTGTTTTAATATATTGTTCTATCGCTCCATTATGATCGCCTTTCGAATAAAGATGGTCACCATATTGCCTAAAAATGTCCACCAATCCTTCTGTGTCGTAATGCTGATTCTTTGCTATCCTAAATTGCGAAACAACAAAATTTAGACTTCAATTCTTAAGTCATTATGAAAAGAATATCAGCAGGCCTCACAGAGCCTATAGGATAAAATATAAGGATCAAAGGGCATTTTTTGTCACGCTCATAGGGTATTTTTTCAAATAAATTCAAAAAGTGCAAGGGAAATCCAGAGAATTAAAAAGAACTCAGGGTGAATTGCAAACAAATTCAAATCTCCTCAAATCTTTAGATTATTTTTTATAACGCTCATAGGGTACTTTTTCAAATAAATTTTAAAAGTGCAAGAGAATTTCAAAGACTCTAAAAGAATTCAGAGTGAATTATACAAAAAATTCAAATCTCTTCAAATCTTTGAAACCCTACTAATTTTTAACTAAATAAGTGACTAATGACTACAAAACAATTCAATTTAAATTCAAAAGAATTAAAGTAAATGGAAAAAATTATTTAAATCGAAAAAATTCTATTGAATTCCGTCAAATTGGAATGAATTTAGTGGGATTCAAGGTAAAAGAATAGAATTCGATGAAATTCATAAAAATTCACAGCGCGGTTAATCG
>CAKNXH010054203.1:0-13287 GCA_932178445.1 Andricus quercusramuli
CTTTTCTTTTGTATATTGGTACGATAATCGCTTTTCTCCAATCGTCTTTTTTAAAATACCATAAAATCCTTCAAATACTTTGAAATCTCTTGAAATAATTGAAATCTATTTAAAAAATTTTCGATTCCTTTGCAATACCCTAAAATATTTCAACAGAATTTTTTAAAAATTTAGAAATAGATAGATATACACCTGAATTTAATAGTGGTCAACCCGTGTGTTAATTTACGGACAGAAAAGAAACTCAAGTTATATTTTCACTTTAAAAAGTGACGATACGCTATAAACGCGTTCTGTAAATGTTATAAATTAAAAAAGGAACAGTGTTCTATAATAATTGTAACAGTGTTATGACAGAACTGTTCTGGAACAAAAAGGTTAGTGTTCTAGGACATTGTAGCCATTATGACAGGACTGCTCTAGAATTTCTAGATCTATGTAACAGCACTGTTCTTTAACAGTTATTAAAAAACCGTTCTAGAACAAATTGATCACAGGCGTTCTATAATATCTATTCCAAGTTTGTTCTATAAAACTGTGCCATTGCGGTATTATGTCGTCGTTCTAGAACGCTGTATAACGAATGTTTTCTAGAAAAAAAACTAGGAACGAAAAAGTTACTGTTACAAAAGAGTTCTTATACATGATTCTTCTAGACCCAACTAATCACAGATTTTCTATAACATTTGTTATTCCCAATGTAATTTAAAATAAATTAGAAACAAAAATTATAGGGCCTGTTATACAAAGCCAGTTTTTACTCAACTGTTCTAGAACTAACCAAGTCTAAACAATTCTTTAGCAGAACGTAGAACGCATATAAAAATTTATGAAAGAATCAATACGTTTTTTTAATAATAAAATTCTATTAAAATGTAAACTAAACCTTTTTGTTTATCGACGAACATAGAATAACATATTTAAACGAATTATATTTTCCACACTATATGAACCGTCTTTCCGTATATTATTCATGTAAAACTTTTAAGTAAGTCTGAACAGTTATCTGAAAATACTAAAGTTTATAATAATCCAGCCAGCTCTGAATAATTCTGTAATCTGTATGCACTGACAGTTCTTGAGGGAAACTTTGGCTTAAAATATCGAGAAAAGTCCCTTTATTGTGAATATCCAGGGCATTTTTTCGAAAAGTTTTTTGCTTAATGTTTTTTTATTATTTGTTTGTAAAACAAAATATTATGTTTTTATTTTCAGACGGTTTGCACCAAGACAAGACATTTTTCATTTTATACTTTTTTGCATAATTAACCATTTTCAAGTTATAGCATTTTAAACAATTAAATTTGCACTAAAATTGACATATTTATAGATAAATATCCTAGCAATGATTGCACTGAGAATCTTTGGAAGAATGCAAATGGCGTTTCATGACACGTACTCCACAGTGGAAAAAGAAAATATAAGAAATAAACTAATCGAACTAAATATTTTGTTACACAAAAGTATGAAAGAAAAATATGAATGAATCGATCGAAAAAATTTTTTCTACATGGAATTACATAAATTGCAGTGCAAATTTAATTGTTTATAACGCTATATCTTGAAAACAGTCGATTATACAAAAAAGTGTAAACGGAAAAGTATTGTCTTGACTCAAACCTTCTGAAAAATTGGTTAGAAATTGTTGCGTTGTATCCCCCAGCGATTATTACTTGTAAAAAATATTTTATAGACATTTTTTTCATAAATAATGTATTTTTTTCAACAACACTTGTTTAAAAAATTAACAACCAACCTCGCGACCAACTTTTCGAAGAATTATCCTGCATATTCATAATCAGGGGGCTTTTCTCAACCCAAAGTTACCCCCTAGATTCTAGAACGTAGACTAGACTCTATACTCTCTATAGAGTTCTAGAATCTAGACCTCTTGGTGCATACACCATACACACAGATGAATAATTGGTGGCGATTCGATTATAACTCGTGCGTATAAAATACTTTTTAGTGTTTAAGGACAGAATGCTTTGTTTTATATAGAATAACACTGTTCTATATTTGTCACATAACAATTCTAGAATTGTTTATGAATTATCAGAGAATATGCGTAACAAAGTTCTAGATTTGTTCCAGAATTGTTACAGAACGTCCGTAACAGAATTATCCTAAATCTGTCCAAAAATTCAAATACTTTATTTTTGGACAGGTTATAGTGAAATTCTGAACGGAAAAAAATTCCAAAAATATAGGATACAGTACATATTTTTAGTAGATTACCAAGTATTTCCTGATAAGTGAAATGCTAATAATACCATTAGGTTAAACTACCATTTCAGAATATTTAACTATGAATGACTGTTAGTACCTGAAAATAAATTACAAAAAATCTGCAAAAAATATATGCATTTCTTTGACCCTTTCTGTGCACAATGGTAAATTTTAGAATAAAAAATAATCATTTGTCATGGAGTTAATAACAAAAGAGTAGTAAGGTGTCATCTCCGAAACGAAACAACGTATGCCGCGATCATTCTTCAAATAAATTTCAAATTTTTGGCTTTCTAACATGGTTTATGAAGGGTTAATGAGCAAAATTTGGGCTTAAAGTTAAGAAAAGTAATTTCTTCTTTGGAAAATATAAAGGGCTTCCCGATTATCGACGTAACAGCACTTACAACAGGAGTGTGGCAAGGTGTAATACATTTAGAATTTGTTTCTTCTGAGATTTTTACTATAATCTATACAAAAATTAAGGTACCTACATTTTTTGGTCAGATAATAGTAGAATTGTTCTATAGTTGTTAGACAGAACGTGTGAAACAGAGTTCTAGAAATGTTACAGAATATGCATAACCGAGTTCTAGAATTGTTGTGATTTAAAATCTTTAAATCGTTCCAGATCTGTTATAGAGTTTGGGGGATGACATAATCACTCTCTGGTTAATAACCTATTCTAAAACATGTTACTTTGTGTTTTAGCACAGTTACGGAACTGTTCTATAACCATGTTTGCTAGATAGTGACTTTATTCTAAAAGAGTAATTTAAAAGCGATTTCAGAAAAAAATTAGGGGCTGCAAATGGGGTACCATAGGGACCAAATCTTGAAAGTAGGGTACTTTAGGGACCTAAACTAAATTTACGGTATACAATAGGAATAAGGACCGGTCTGCCAGGGAAAATGCTACGCCACTGACTCGACTCGGATGACTCATATACAATCTCGCAGCCTCCCTAGGCTCCCGTATCGCGCAGTCATGTACAATAGAGAATAGTAAACGCGGTAAAGGTAACTTGCAATGGCCACGGTCGAGCTACAGCTACACAGCGATGGGGTTTTCTCGGGCACCCCGAGTGCCCGCGGGCACGTGGCACCGACTTCACCCCACACATACATCTCGTGGCTGGCAAACCAATTCCATCCCTCCTGCAGAGCGTCCACGTCGTTTTCTTCCTATCCTAGCGATGCTGTCCTCTTTTACATACATATATTCATCCCTTCGCATTCGCGAACCAAGAAAGACGCATTATTCATTACCCAGCTCCTATGTCGTTTCGTATTTCATTCAAGCTGATTTTTCGATTTCATAAGTCATTCTTAATTAATTGTAGTATCACGCGCAATGATAAATGTCAATATTTTTCATTTACAAATGGAACATTCAGTAGGTTACAAATGTATCACTTCCGTTATTACGATTTCGCGTCAATGATTTTCCATAGCATGGTTACGATTTGGTTTCAAATATATTCAATAACATGACAACAGTTTCATCCGAATTATTTGTAGTTTCTGCTCTCTGTTATATTATATCGTTTCGTATTTCATTCAAGCTGATTTTTCGATTTCATATTTTCTTCCTAGTGAACTATAGAATCGATGAATATTCAAATATTTTCCATTCAAAAATGGAACATTCAGTAGGCTACAAGTGCATCTCTTCCATTATTACGATTTAGCATATGGTTAAGATTTGGTTTCAAATATATTCAATAATATGACAACAGTGTCATCCAAATTATTTATCATTTAAGAAATAAACAACTCACCATAACAGTTGGGTCTCCATTGTAAGAGAATCAAAGCCTCGAGACGTCAAAGCCGGAAGAATTGCACTTAGAATGTAGAAATTTAACCCTGGAACAAAGACCAAACTCCGAGTTAATAGAATTATAGCTGAAGAAAAATAAATAAAGAAGCTTTCGATTCCATTTGATGAACTTCTAAACTAAAACAGAAAACATACAAATATAATATTTTAACAACCAAATAGTTGAATTACCATTGTGATGCATGTCGAGTCGGTAATTCTTGCTGCTCGTTCGTGAATGATCGTTCCTTCTTTTGTTAATTCCCCACCGAACTCGCTTCGAAAGTTGACAGCTCTCGCCTGCATACAAATTTCCTGTCAATATAAACCACAGAAATAAAAAAAAAATAAAAAACCTGGAAATTGTACATCTTTTTGATTAAGTTTTATTCATTCAAAAATTTACAATTAAAAAAATATTGTCAAGTACGCGATCATTTTTTAGACGAGAAGGTCGCACAGATGGCCAGAGCCGAAATCGGATCAGCTGTAACCAAGCGTTCTCTCGATATGCATCACTATATTTGCAACCCACAAAGAGGAAAATTCGACCAAATGGTCGAATTTTCAAACAAAACTTAATTAACTTCAACAACAACATTTTTAGCCAAATAGTCGAATTTTAACAAAATAGTTGAATTTTCAACAAAATAATTAAATACTCAACAAAATAGTTGAACTTGTAACCACATAGTTTAATTTTCGACCTGAAAAGATAAATTTTCAACCAAATAGTTGAATTATCTACAACAACAAAACAAATTATCAATCAAAAAGATGCATTTAGAACCAAATAGTTGAACTTTCAACAAAAAGTTTGTGTTTTCAACGAAATGGTTGAATTTTGAACTTATCCAAAAAGACACATGTTTGCCGAAACCGTTACATTTTCCACAATATAATTAATTTTTCAATAGCATAGTTGAATTTTCAAGTAAACAGTTGCATCAACAAAAAAAGTTAATTTTCAACCAAATAGTTTATTTTAAACTAGAAGTGATAAATTTTCAACTAATAAAAAGAATTTTCAACCGAGTAGTTCAACCCGAGGTTTAACCTTTAGCCAAGCATGAATTTTCAATCAAGAAGATTAATTTTCTACAAAAAAGGAAGAATTTATAACAAAATAAAAAAAAATTTCAACCAAGCAGTTGGATTTTCATTCTAGAAGATTAATTTTTTACCAAATTGTTAATTTCTCAATTAAAAACGATAAAGTTTCAACCAATAAAAAATATTTAAATTTTGAGTTAAAAAATTTGTTTCCAACCAAAAAAGAACGAATTTTCAACAAAATAATTAAATCTTCAACCAATAAAATTAACGTCTAACAAAGTAGTTCAACTTTTTCACAAGTAGTAAGTAATAATTTTCAACCAAAAGAGATAAATCCTCAATGAAAAATTTAATAGTTGAATTTTCAACTAAAAGCTATGAATTTTACAAAACAAAATAGATTATTAAATTTTCATTTAAGAAAATTAATTCTCAACTTTTGTATTTAAATCGTCAACCACATAGTACAATTTTTATCCAAAAGAAATAAATTCTGAACCTAAAATATACTAGTTGGGATCTATTAATTCAGTTCATACGTAACAGGAAAAAAAAGAGAGATGTTTCGTGAAAACAGGGGAAAAGAAGAGCTCTTTAGATTTAGAAAATGGGTAAAGCAAAGAAGAGTAGAAAGTGTGTGAATTTTTTTTTAGTTTTGCTTTACTTTTAAAGGAACATCACTAATCTTCAGTTTTTCAAGTATTAAAAAAAATCGTCATTCACATTTATAATTTTTTATTTGTGATGTCACATTCTGCATCCCTCCTATGCAACAAATCGTGGAAAAAACCACCCTCTGGCAGGGTGAAGTACTTTCTGAACAGCCCCTTACTTAAATACAATTGGCTCATGTTCAGCATGTTCTTCTTGCATAGCAAAGTTGAATTTATGATAATAAAGATCGAGCATGCTTTTTTATAGAACAGAGTATAATGCACAAGAACATATACCTGCACATTTTATTTGAATAATAATCGTTGAATTTCGAGAATTGCTTAAAGCACCTCTTGTACGCGAACGCATAAGTGAATAAAAGGCAAATTGATCGTTAATGCAGTCTTCGCGGAAAAAGATTTATCCGGGATGCGTCGTAAAATGATAGAGATACCAGATGAATCAGTTTAAGTGAAAACGACTCTTTGGCAAGAGACTTAAAAAAATTATATGATTCAATTTCTTATACAAGCCGAACCAATGTTATAGCAATCGTTAAACCTAATCTAATCTTCCTTGCACTCAATCAGCGAAAAGATAAAAAAAATCTACCAAATCTATAGGCAGGGTGGCTGCAAAACTTCATTTTCAAAATTCCCTAACTTTTCCCTGATTTTTTTCTGACTAATTTTTCATTAGCCTTGACCATTATTATTTAAATACCAAAATTTTTAACTTGTCACATTTTTAATATAGAAACTCTTATAAAAGAAATAAAACAATTATAAATTCAAAGTTATAAAGTTTAAATTTATTATTCTCAGGGCATAATGTGCATGACTAAATTTCTTTTGAATTTAAATCAATTCGATGAAATTTATAAAGATTCCAGTTGAATTCATAAGACTTCAAAACAATTTTAATTACATTCAAAAGAATTGCAATTGATTGGAAAAAATTCCATTCATTACAATAAAATTGGAGTAAATTTAAAGGAACTTAAGTGAAAATGAGCAGAATTCGATGAAATTCAGACAAATTTATAGTGAATTAAAAAATCCAGTGAATTGAAGACAATTAAAAAATATGAAAAAATTTATTGAATTCAATAAGTTTAAAATGAGTTGAGACAAGTTTAAGTAAATTTAAAAGAATTTGATGAAAAGCCTGACAATTGAAGGTGAGTTTAAAAAATTGGGGGAGTAGGAAAAGGGGATGAATTCGTCCCGAAAATTCGGCACTAGTAACCATGCTTATGAAAAATATTTGAATACTTATCATGAATTTCGGGACGACGAGATACTTCGTAAACAAATACTAAAAAAATAACATAAAAAAACTCCATTGAATTGAGTCAATTTGAGTGAATTCAGAAGAATTTGAGGGAATTCAACAAATTCAAGAGAATCCGAAGAATTCAAAAGAATTAAAAAAAAATTTGGGATAAATTAATAAGAATTAAGACTGAATTCTAGATGAATTCAAATAAATTGCAACAAATATTTGAAAATATCTTCATATCTATGAAACCCTACGAATAAATCTCTCACTTCTTGTGAATACATTTTTTGAAGTCTGATGATATTTCATGAAATCATGAAAAATTTATTAAAATACCTTCTAAATGGATAAATTCTTCAAATATCTCGGAATCTTTCAACATAACCATACATTATTTAAAATCCAATGAAATCTTTTGAAACCCCTTGGAATTTCGTGAAAATCTTGAAAATCACTTAAAGTTTTATGAAGTACCCTATAATGATAACAATCTTTTGGGATCACTTCAAATGATTGAAATATATTAAAAACACCCTAAGGCCTAAGATTTCTAAAATCCTGTAAATTTTGTTCAAATACCTTGCAATTTTTTTAAGCTAGAGAAAAGTCCTTGCAATTTATAAAAATACGCTAGAATCTTTCAAAGAGTATTTAAAATCTCTTCAAATTATTGAAATCAAATGAAAATTCCTTTGAATTTTTTAAAATACCCTAAAATCTTGTAAATTCTTTTAAAGTCTTTCAAAATACCTTGAATAAGTTGAAAATATTTGAAATCCTCCGAAATCCCTTAATTCTTGTGAATAAATTCTTTGAAATCCATTAAAATATTATAAAATCCCATGAAATTACATGGAAGATGAAATTTTGTAAAATTGATTAAAATACATTGAGGGCTTCAAAATTCCTTAAAATCACTGCACTCCTCGGAAATCTGATGAAATCCTTTGGAATCTTTTAGAATATCTAAAAACCTTATGAATCCTATAAAATCGTTCCATACCTTCCGAAATTCTAGTAAATTCTTTAAAACAATTTGAAATTTTTTCAAAATCCCTTAAAATTATTCACATTCTTAGAAATTCCTTGAAAATTTGCAAATCTCTTTTAAATGCCTTGGAATCTTTTAGAATACCCTAAAATATTTCAAATCCCTTGAAATATTTTGAAATCCCTTGAAACTTTTTGAAGCTCTTGAAAACTCCTTGGATGTTTTAAAAATACCCTAAAATCCTTTGTAAATAGCTTAAAATTATTGAAATCTACTGGAAATTCTTTGGAATCTTTTAAAATGCCCAGAAATATTTCAAATTCTTTAAAGTCTGTTGAAATACCTTGATACTTTTCAAGTTCTTGACAATTTTTTGGAATTTTAAAAAATACACTAAAATCTTTAAAATCTTTTGGAATTCCTTTAAATTATTAAAATCTATTCAAAATTTAGAAATAGAATTTATAACAGTGACTATAGTGAATTTATCTTTAAAAAGTGACTAAAACGTGACAGCATGTGATAGTTTGTCACATGGTCAATTATTTTTCATTAATATTATATTCGGCATCCTTATAATTAGAAAAATGAACATATTGTGATGAAATGTTCGGAAATGGTTCAACATGCATAAGAGCACGTCCGTCCGTTCCACTTGAGTTTTTATTTTATTTAAATAATGCAATTTTATATATTCGATTTTAGACAGGGCATTAAAGGTCTTTTCTCGGTTACATTCCAAGTTAAAAATTAATAAAATTGTATTATTAAAACCAAATAAAAACTTAGAAGAACCAGACAGACGTGCCCTGATATATTTTGAACCATTTCTAAACATTTCAGCGCAATATATTCCCTAACTCTTGCAACTTTTTTATGAAAATCCCTGACTTTTCCCAGATTTCTGGGGTTTCCCTGACCTGCGGCCACCCCTATATGACTTCCAATAACATCAAAGCATTAGAAACAATTGACGCTTCAGAATTTAGTGTCTTATTTGTCAAAAGAACAAGTAGGGTGAATTTCATTACCATGATGAATTAAAAAGACCTGCCCTCAATACGAGAAATCCAAGAATTGGCGAATATGACACAGGCCTTCAATTCTTGAGATAATCCCCTTTACTTGAGGTAACTCAGTGATTCGTTCCAAGAATTACTCATCCGTAGAGACTTCTATTTCTACACGCCTATATAAATCACAACTTTTTCTCGACTTATATTGTGCTTGTGTATCTTTTTGCGAGTTCGTCTCGGGACTTGTCCTTGACTCGAGCCTTGACTCGAAATCCTTCACCCCCTGCCGGATCTGTAGGTCTGCGTCCCTGCGAGAAATGAGGGTGGCTACGTCACTGTGTTCGGTCAATGCATCAATCCGGGCTGCATCTGTATGTATTTACGGTGGACCCCTATATGACATCATCCCCCTGTCGTACGCCTGGTTCGTTTCGCTGGGTGACTTCTGTCGCCTAACTCCAAGCACCCCTGCCCAGGCTGCCACCTCCCTTTACCTTTAATCTTTATCAATCCATCCAGCAGGCAGGCAGGCAAGCCGAATGCCCGACCGACTGAACCAACGGCGGACGGACGCCACCGCGCATTATTTACGCCCGATAGCGTCCCAGCCTCTCCTACGCTCAAGGCTTATAGGTACATACATATCTATGTAGGTATATACTGCGTATAGATATATAGCTTATAGCTATCGTTTTCTTTGCTTCTTGACCTGTCTAGGTCTACTTTACTCTACACTATTCCTGGTGATCATGTCTCCGCAGACAGTGTGGTCTCATTCGCGAGTGTCTAGTTTCGATCTGCTAGACCGCTGGCCCATCAACGCCCACGCTTTCCGTGATACAATCAGTATCAGGGTGGAGAAGAATGGGGATGGCGATCTGGCAATTACGAAACTTCTTCTTCTTCTATACTGGGAGGCTGGAATATTGCACGGACTGTAGCAGCTCTTTGGTCTTTGGCCAATCATGGAAAATGCCCCTTTAGTCTATTGATTGGATTCGGTGCTTTTTTTGATTAGGCTTGTACATTAGGATTAGGGCGGTCCAAAAATGAATTGAAACATTTCTTTCACTCTAGAGGACAACAGGCCTCCCCCCTCCCCCTATTTTGTAAGGTTTATGTAGAGAAAAATTCCATGCTTTTTTCACGCTTTTTTCAATTCGGTCAATAGCCCCCGACACAGAAAAAACTGGAGGCTGGGTGATGTTGCGGCTCAAGTAAAATTTGGCATCCTTTAGAACTAAGACTCCAATAGAACTCTTTTTGAGGGTTCCTTTTTAATTCGTTGATATCCGACAGATGGTGACACAAAAAAATATCTGCAGTCGGTTAAAGTTTTAAACATAACCTTAACAACTGTCACATGTCATGTACATTATCTTCCTTTTAAGAATGACAAATCTCTATCATTTTAGTTTCATCATTAAATTTTTTCCAGTGCAATGTCATTAAAAGTGTATTATTACGTAAAAAGCAATGACTTTGTAAAATCCGAGGTAAAATCTTCGAAGTGGATTAAGGTAGAAAACGAGTTCTGCACGAAAAGTCTCTATTATAACATAAGAAGCGCACAAAAAAACGCTGAACATCGCAGGTCTTAGCGATGAGGAGAGAAATAGGCTCAAAAATGATAACAGATACAAAAAGAGGAAAGTTAAACGACTAGCCAAGGAGAGTAAAGATAAAATCAGAATAGACGAAGAGAAGAAAATACAAAACGGATTTGAAGGAATTATGAAACTATTATTTAAACTGTTGAAGGAAAGTAAAAGTACAGAGTTTGTCAGCATGAGAAACAGCAAAGATGAAATGCTATATGATATAGACGGGATAGTAGACGTTTTAAAAGACTCTTTTAAAGAACTATTAGGAGTTGAAGATATAGGGCAACAGAACTGCGACATAGAACATAATGCATTAGAAAACCCAATTGAGAAAGTCTATGTCACTGAGGTTAGAGATATAATTAAGAACTTAAAAAACGGCAAGGCTGCTGGTCTAGACAGTATTAGCGCTGAAATGCTTAAATACGGAGGAATCAGAAGATTATTTATCGTAGCGTGCTACGCACCAGTTGATAGCGATTCGAGGGAAGTTAAGGACGCCTTCTGGGACACTCTAAATGATACAATAAGTATTTGCGATCAAGGTGAAAGAATAATTCTGCTAGGAGATATGAACGGATGGGTCGGTGTCCAACGTCAGGATACAGATACAGAAAGGGTGCTAGGTAATTTTGGAGATCCAACAAGAAAAAATTATAACGGGGAAAAGCTAGTTAGTTTATTATGCTTAGAAAAGGGCCTATTTATTACAAATACTTGGTTTAGACATAAAATGATCCACATGTACACCTGGCGTAAAGGAAATAGCCACAGCATAATTGACTTTGTTATTGCGGATGAAAGATTAAGAGAACTAGTTAAAGATACAAGAGTCATGAGGGGTTCTGAATGCAATTCTGATCATTACCTTTTAGTCTGCAGAATAAACTTAGGGCGGGGATGGAGAACAAAGAAAACAAAGAAAACGAAACAAACACGAATAAAAATTGAAAATTTACAGAGACAAGAAGTGCGAACAGAGTTTAAAAAGAGGTTAACTGAAAGCATGGATAGGGCAACGTGGGAAGCGCTTATAAGCAATAAAGATATAGAGGGCGCGTGGACTTTATTACGGGATGTCATTGTCAAAACTGCGACCGAAGTATGTGGTACAGCGGTTGTAGGAAGAAAGTCTGGCGATGCGTGGTGGAACGATGAAATTGCGGCAGCCCAAAAAGAAAAGAAAGAAGCGCACAATAAAACGCTGAACATGACAGGTCTTAGCGATGAGGAGAGAACTAGACTTAAAAATGATTACAGACACAAAAATAGGAAAGTTAAACGACTAGTCAAAGAGAGTAAAGAGAAAATCAGAACAGAAGAAGAGAATAAAATAATAAACTACTTTGAAGGAATTATGAAACTATTATATAAACAGTTGAAGGAAAGTAAAAGTACAGAGTTTGCTAGCATGAGAAACAGCAAAGGCGAAATGCTATATGATATAGACGGAATAGTAGACGCTTTGAAAGAGTCTTTCAAAGAACTATTGGGAGGTGAAAATATCGGACAACAAAACTGCGACATAGAAGATAATGCATTAGAAAACCCAATTGAAAAAGTCTGTGTCACTGAGGTCAGAGATATAATTAAGAACTTGAAAAACGGTAAGGCTGCGTGTATAGACAATATTAGCGCTGAAATGCTTAAATACGGTGACGAGTACATACCTCACAGGTTGTGCGAATTAATAAATTTATGTATCGAAACGGGAGAAGTCCCAGACGATTGGAGAAAAGCGATTATCGTACCAATATACAAAAGAAAAGGAGATAAAAGCAACTGCAGTAATTACAGAGGTATCAGCCTACTAAGTACCGTAAGTAAAATATACTCAAAAATACTTATCCGTAGGGTAATGCAAATTACAGAAGAGAAAATATGGGAAGTCCAAAGTGGATTTATGCCAGGAAGATCATGTACGGATCAGATATTTAGCCTAAGACAGGTCGCAGAAAAAAGTTTGAGAGTAGGAAAGAAAGTCTTCTGTGCATTTATCGATCTAGAAAAAGCATTCGACACGGTAAATAGAAATAAACTTTGGGAAGTCCTTAAAGAGTATGGAGTGAATGGAGGGCTCCTATAAGCAATAAAAACAATATATACAGGTAGTAAAGCGAGTGTAAGGGTAAATGGGAAAAAGAGTGAATGGTTCGATATTATGCAAGGCGTGAAACAAGGATGCGTTATGTCCTCGTGGCTTTTTATCATATTCATGGATAAGTGTCTTAGAACTGCCCTCTTCGACGAAAAAGGTGTAGATCTCGAAACCGTCAAGGTACGTGGGTTGGCTTTCGCGGATGACAAGATTGTTATGGCAGAATCAGTCGAAGACTTGCAAAGAATGTTGAATAAACTTAATACAAGCATGAAGAACATGGACCTCAAAATTAACGCGAATAAAACGAAAGTCATGGTGTTTGAGGGAAAAAGTGAGAAAACAATATGCAACATAGTTCTAAATGATGAGAAATTAGAACAAGTTGACAAGTACGTATATCTAGGTAGTCTATTCACTAACGACGGAAAAATAGATGGGGAATTAGATAGGCGCATAAATAAGGGTAAGCAGGTTATCGGTAGAGCAAGGTCCATCCTCACAAATAAAAACATATCAAAAAAAGCTAAAATGGC
>CAKNXH010054203.1:13297-24675 GCA_932178445.1 Andricus quercusramuli
AGTAAAATCAACGCGATCGGCATGAAACCTCTGCGCATAATATGCGGGAAAACACTGATGGACAAAGTACGAAACGAGACAATCCTCGAAGAATGTGGTACAGGGGAGACACTAGTTGACATATGGGAAAGAAATCAGCTAAGGTGGTTCGGACATCTTGAAAGAATGAAAGATCAACGACTGACCAAGCAAGTGTATAAAGGCAAAGTAAATGGCAAAATGCCCAGAGGTAGACCGCCGAAAGAATGGTTAGAATCTGTGAATGAGACACTAATACGAAGAGACATAAGAAGCCATAGAAATACAAGAGCCTGCATGAAAAAATGCATGGACGTGAATGAAGCTAGAGTAGTATGCCAGGACAGAAATATGTGGCGACAAATAGTTTATAAACAGAGTGACAATAGAGTGAATGATGCCTGAAACAAAGACCTTGGATACTAATGGGCCCAGGTGGGGAACCATACATAATAATTTTGTGAGGCTCCTCACTTGGGGTGATCGCTAGAGAGATTGATCAGCAACCTGGGTCGGAGCAGTGTTGCGGAGTGAACGTGTAATTTATATAAATAACACGAGAACTATATACCCATATACCATATACCGATCAACCTCATACCTATATACCTATTTCACTACTTTCCAACCGAACAAGTCACGCCTACCCCGGAAGGGAAAAGGCTTAATGGTATAATAAAAAAAATAATTTCCCACTAAGTTTAAGAATACTTGCAACTTAAATAGGCGCCAAGAATATATTCTTAATGTACGATGAAGGCCCTCTTCCCTTAAGAATATATATTCTTGTCTAATTGTAAGAATTTCCCACTAAGTTTAAGAATATTTGCAACTTAAATAGGCGTCAATATATTCTTAATGTACATTGGAGGCCCTATCACATTAAGAGTATATATTCTTATCTATAAGATAATAAGGTACAGTTAATCTTAGACTATGGTAAGATTTGAATACTTTTTATTTCAAAAAATTTTTTGTGGTAAATAATACAATATAAATTATTATTAAAATTATTACATTGCAATTTTACATCATACACAACACACAAATGGAAATATATAATGTATATATAGTTATAGATCTATATATATTGTAGCAGTATTATTTAATTTTATTTTATTTCACTGTAAATAACAGGAAGTTTTAGTTAATTGTTAACTTTAGGTACTGTACAACTTATACGTGACAATTACAAGAAAAGCTTGGAGAAATTGATGTGAAAAATAGCAAGGAAAACTTATATCTTTACAGCCAATGCTTGAAAGTAATATAGGTATTGTCATCAGCACCTGTACAGGGAAAGCATGGATAGAACGACACTAAACAATATGGCACTAAACAAACACTTCAAATTCGTAAAATTTCAAACTGAAATATATATTGCATTTTCAAAAAAAAGTTGAATTTTCAATCAGAAAAGATTTTCTACCCAAAGAGATGAATTTTGAACACAAAAAGACGTATTTTCGAAAAAAAATATTAATAATGTTAAACCAAACGATTTCATTAACAATAAAATAGATGAACTTTCCAGTAAAACAGTCGAGTATTCTCAAAAATAGGCAAAGATTCAACCAAATAGTAAAATTTTCAAGCCAAAAAGACGAGATATTTCAAAAACAGTTGAATTTTCAACAAAAAAGTTACTTTTCAATCATTAAAGATGAATTTTCAATCAAGAAGGATAACTTTTCTACCATGAAAGATGAATTTTTGAACGAGAATGATGACTTCAACGAAATAGTTGAACGTTTTAAAAATAATTAGATTTTTTTTAAATAGTTCAATTTTTTACAAAATAGTTCAATTTCTTAAGAAATAGTTGAATTTTCAGCAAAAAAAGATTTAGTAAACAGTGGACTTGAAATCGGAAAAAATGAATTTTGAACAAAAAAGATAATTTTCAATCAAGAAAGATGAATTTTCAAGAAGATAGTAGAATTCTCAACGAAAAAGTTGAGCTTTCAACACACATGAATAATTTTGTACCCAAAAAGATGACTTTTTAACCAAATACATACATTTTCTACCAAATGGTTGAATTTTTAACTAAAAGCTTGTATCTTGAACAAATAAGATTAATTTTCTAACAAAAAACACGACTTTCCAACAAAATACATGAATTTCCAAATTTTTTTTTTCAATTTGAACGTCAAAAAGACGAATTATCTACAAAAATTTACACTTTTAATCCAAAAATATGATTTTTCAACCAAAAAGTTTTATTTTCAACCAAATAGTTCAACTGTCTACCAAACTGTTGAATTTGTAAGCTAAAAAGAGGAATTTGCTACAAAACAGTAGAATTTTCAACATAAAAGTTAATTTAAAAGCAAATAGTTGACTTTTCAAATATAAAAAATTATTTTTTTTGTCAAAACAGTTGATGTTCAAGTCAAATAATGGACTTTTCAACCAAAAGAGATGAATTGTCAACGAAGCATGTGGCAGTTAATATTTCAACTAAACAATTGCTTTTTCAACAAAAAAGGGTATATTTTCCACCAAGAAGATTAAAATTCTATCAAGAAAGACGAATTTTGAACAAAATACATGAATTTTCAACCAAAAAGTTGAACTCTGAACTAAAAAAGAAAAAATTTTAACCAAATAGTTAAATTTTTAACTGAAAAAGATAATTTTTCAACCAAAAATGGAATAGTTTTATTATCAGTTAAAAAAAAGATTATTTTCAACCAAACTGAGGATAAATCGCATGTGTACATCTCTAACTCTATCTCTATCTCTTCGCAGAGAACGCTAATGTGAGAAAAGTTTGATGTCACGTGTCAACAAATAAATAATGTAGAGAGGTTATGTCTCGGTGTGGTACGCCGGTATTTAACCTCAATGTGACATCAGACATTTCTCACTCTAACATTTTCTATAAAGAGAAGGAGATGGATGTGCACACGCGATTTATCCTTACAATTTGTTGCGTTTCTTCACGCTTGTTAATAATTACGAATGCGAAAAACTGACCGCACAAAACATTGAAAAAACTGATTGAACAGAGCAAGGCGCACTATCCTTTGCGCCTTTCTTCTTTCCCCACTCATATTCTCATTTTAAGAATATTTTTTCCCTTTGGCTAGAAGATATTCTTAAAGTAAGGATTTCGCTTACTTCATTAAGAATATTACTAAGAATATGCCTGTAAGAATATGACAATCTTAATATTAGAATATCGTTTTTTCGGTGTTGACATAGAAAAAGCATTCGACAAGGTAAATAGAAGTAAACTTTGGGATCCAAACGTAAATTTTTGTAGTTTTCAACTTGTAAAGATTAAATTTGAATTTAATTTTGACGTCTTTTACAATTTAGATTATGAAATCGTACAATATTGAACATGTGAATGTTAAATTACTTAATTTAATTGAAGATTTAAATTCCCAATCGGTTAATAAAAAATGGTATTAAATACCACTTACCTACTTTATAAAATGATAAGCCTTAAATTTTACCATTATAAAGATTCTCAATTATTCTTTGCCATTACGAAAAATGTCAAAAAAGGGGAAAGGGGAAAAATATGCATAAAATCAATAAAATTAATTAAAAAATGGAAAAAATTACAAAAAGGGACTCAGCACTGGCAGGAGTGACGAATTCTGGTTATTTAATTATTTCAAGCAGATTGCCCGAGAAAAAATTCTATGTTATTACCAGAACTTCTTAAGTTTTTTCTGAGTTTTTTTCTTGAGTGAATAATTAAGAGAGTTAAAATTTAAAATTTTAAATTCCGGCGGCCAAAAGAAAACGATTTTAGCATTAGGTTTTCAATCTGATGATTTTAAATTGGAAATGTTCCAAACTGAAAATTTCTGACTCATACATGCAGAAAAAAAATTTTGTAAACAAAAATATTATTTGGTGCGACCAAATATTTTGTTATCCATATAACAGCAATATGTTAATTTTAATAAATATTTTTATGTTAACATTGAGAAATTCCAAAGCAAACTCATCAAGTCAATCAAAATCGTTTAATCTCATGTGATATCAAAAGTGACATTTAAAGCGAATGCCGAATGGATAGGTTTTCTTTGTATAAAAATAAACTAGTCTTGAATTCAATTCATTGTGCGTTTAGTATAGGGGCTTAAGACATATACTAAAAGAATACAAGTACAGTTTCGTATCTGTATATAAGAATCTGCACCACCCACACATGTAGAAATACCCACGGGAAAGTCCTGTGAGTTCTTCGGGATACTGAACTTTTGGGGATTCCTTAACAAACTTACAAGAAATCTTCATTGTGCCTCTAAACAATAGCATCCAACCCCAAAAGAAAATATAAACAAATAAGATTTTTTGAAAAGTGCACTTTTCGAGTTTTCAGAAAGCCAGTCCAAAAAATTTAGATATCATATATCTCAAGTTTTATACAGATGATAGTTAAAATCTCAGCAGGAAAAAAATCTGAAAATATACAAAGTACAAATTTAAAGTTAAATAGTGCCATTATCTTACGATCATCTTAGAATGCTCAACACGGAATATTTGTTAGTCCCTGAAAGTACATTACAAAAAATGTGCAAAAAATTAAATTCTTCATCCTTTCTGTGCACAATGGTAAAATTTAGAGTCAGAAATAATAAATTTTCATGAAGTTAATAAAAAAGGAGTAGTGAGTTGTCACATCCGAAACTAAAGAACGTACAGAGAGCAGTCTTAAAGCAAATCGCACATTTTTGGTTCTGAAAATTGTATATGTAGTGCCAATAAACAGACAGTTGCCCTTAAATACTTAAAAAATTATTTTCTTCTTCGCAAAATACAAAGGGCTTTCTCATTATCGAAGGAACTCGCAATAGGTTGTTTACTTTCAGAGATGACACCCCACTACTATTGCTTTATTAACTTAATAACAAATTATTATTACTGACTAAAATGTACCATTGTACATAGAAAGGATAAAAAAAAATTCATCTATTTTTTGCAGATTTTTCGTAATTTATTTTCAGGGACTAACAGCCAGCATTCGAAGTTGAGTATTCTGAAAAAATCGGAAGGTAATAAATAATGGTACTTTTTAACCTTTCACTGAATCAGAAAATAATTGCTAATCGACTGAAAATTTCAAAACTCTGTATCAGTATAGGCAAAACTTTCATCTGTTGCATTTACTTTGTCGCATATTTTTAGATTTTTTTTCCGCTGAGATTTTCACTCTAATCTGTATAAAAATTGAGGTACCTACCTTCTTTGAAGTACCTACGTCCACGGAAGTGTTCCATAAATTCTTTCTGAGATTTTATTTTTTTATTTACAGGAGAGACACTATTTTACATAAAAAAAAATTGATTAGCATTTCGAACTCGAAAGTTCATTGCCTCACTACCCGATTCGGGTAGTGTTTCTAGGTGGATAAATACTACCAGTGTGGGTCCACCACACCCACGACGGGTCAACAACACGCAGTATTCCCCGAACGGTCACCCATCCAAGTAATAACCGCGCCCAACACTGCTTAACTTCAGTGATCTAACGGGAACTGGTGTTTTCAGCGTGGTATCGCCGTTGACATATGGGAAATAAATAAGTTAAGATGGTTTGGACATCTTGAAAGAATCAAAGATGAACGACTGACCAAACAAGTGTATAAAGGTAAAGTAAATGCCAGAATGCCCAGAGGTAGACCGCCGAAAGAATGGTTAGAATCTGTAAATGAGACATTAATCCGAAGAGACATAAGAAGCCATAGAAACACAAGAGCTTACATGACAAAATGCATGGACGTGAAGGAATCTAGAGTAGAATGGCAGGACAGAAAAGTGTGGCGACAAATAGTTTGTAAACAGAGTGACAATAGAGTGAATGACGCCTGAAACAAAGATGAAAATGACAAGATTTTTCATAACATCTGATAAACGACAAGTGATTACAAGCTATGTTACGTCGCATATAAGAGGGAGGTCTTTCAAGGAGACACTGTAAGTCCGACACTTTTCTGCATCTCCCTCTTGCCTCTATCTACTGTGCTCCGAGGCAAAAGCTGGATACCTATGTGGCCCGCCGAATAGAAGAGAATATAACTTCAACCACCTTTTATACATGGACGACCTTAAACTCTTTGCTTCCTCGAAAGAGGACCTTCACATCCTTGTAGAGGCGATAAATATAGGTATTCTAAACTTCTAAAGAATCTAAAGCGATTGGCATGAGCTTCGGATTGGACAAGTGTGCCCGCGTCCAGCTACACCAAGGAAGACTAGAAACTACATCATCGCGTGACAATCAGAATGTTCAACTCATAGGCGGAAATACCATTCAACATCTTGGTATTGGAGAAACAAATACCGCAAGCGGAACCCCAAAATGCGCGTGTGTTAAAAACGGCCCTTGGAAAAAGGTATCGCCAAATTCTCAGAAAAATTTAGGCTTCCGAATTATCTGGAAAGAATAAGATCCGCAGGCGACCAATATGCTGGCCGTTCCTATACTGCTCTACACGTTTGGTGCAGTAAAATGGAACGTTGATGAATTGAAGCAACTTGACCGAAGCACACGCAAGATGATTACAATCCATCGAAGTCATCATCCTCTAGATCTTCCGTACCTCGAATATACCTCCTTCAAGATAAAGGGGGTAGAGGCTTGCTAAGCTTAGAGTGTCTTTATCGAAGAACGGTTCTGGCTACAGCCTGCTCAGTTCTAAGTAGCACAGATTCTCTTATGCGACTCGTACATCAACATGGAGTAGTCAATGCTGCAGCGTTTCTATACCGTGCTACAGATAGGGCAACAGAACTGCTTGGCTTCCCATTTGATTCCAGCGACATAGGTGCATGTACAGTTGGTGTGGACGTCGGTGAGTACACATGGCCTAGCATCAGTAACACCTTTGGTGCTCAAAAGTCGTGTACAGGAAACAGAACATACGCTTCTACTAAGAGAACATGCTGACAAGCTACTTCATGGTAAATTCTACGGTATCATGCGTAGAGAAGAGCTCTCGATGGGTCTGTCCAACATGTTTCTCAAGTCTGCTGGATTGAGATCGGAGACTGAGGGATTCCTTTTTGTCTGTCAAGACGGCGTTATATAGACACCTTATTGTTAGTTTACCGCGAGCGCATAATGACTGTACCTGTAGGTAATACCAACTGCCGAGGGTGCAAGCAAGAGCCAGAGACACTTGAACATGTTCTCAGTGGATGCTCATAATATGCACGATACGGGTACATAGAGAGACACAATGCAGCTCTGAAGACCAAGATCATTTACGTAATTGAATTCTTGGCCCCAGCCGATGGTAATATTACGGCGAAAGAGGAAGAAAAACGGCCTAATTATCAAGTATTTCTTTTCGAGTTGAGCAGGCTGTACCAAGGCTACAATGGCCATCTTGTAGTTCTCATAATCGGCTGTCTTGGAGGTATGAAATCTTCATTTCTTATAGCCAACTCAACAAGATTCCAGCTTGCCAGAGTCAGGCTCATTCCATCGCGAACCGGATGCAAAAGGCTGTTCTTCTTGGATCACTTCATCTGGTCCGTCAACACTGTTCCTCATAATATTCTACAAAGATTTGTAGCTCTAAAAAAGTATCCAGAGGTGAAACCTTCATTTCCAACTGTCTCGTCTGCCGCGTAAGGTCATCCGCGGCTAGAGACCTGACTCCAAGCAAACAATGTTGCACGATGTTATCTCGCGTAAATTTCCTGCTCTTGCTTACCTTCTAGGAAAGAAAGAGCAGAAGTGGATGACATACACGTTCCAGTTGCGTCGGGATTGGTTGGTTTTTAGGAAGCATGATCGTAGCTTCCGGAGCCTACAACTTCTCATAATATATTCCTTGAAATCCTTTAAATTCTATAGATATTGTACACAGTCTACTGAAATTTCTTTAGAGTTATTATGCTCCACGGACATCCCTTGAAAAATGTGGATATTCCTTTAAATTCTTTGACATTCCGTGAAGTCTTTGGGAACACTGCGAGATCATTGGAAATCTATTGATCTCTTAAAAATTCATTGAAATCAATCAAATCCATGGGAATCTTTCCAAATCTCTTGAAATCAATTATAACATTTTAAAAGCCATTCAAGTTCCTCGAAAATCCGTTTTTTTTTTGCAAGAAAAGTCCACGCTTTTGATAAAATTCGTTTTCTATATGTTATAAGTGAAAAAACTTTATTGGTTGAAAAGTTGTCTTCTTTGTTTGAAAATTCATCTGCTGTCGTAGAAATTGTATCTTTTTTGACTAAAAATGCAACTGCTCGGCTGAAAACTAATCCTTTTTGATCGAGGATTTTTAACTATTATTATTTATCATACCATTAGGCCAAGTGAGTTACGCTTAACCCGAAAGGGAAATCCCTTTCGGGGTAAGCGTGACTCGCTTGGTGAGGAAGGGAGTAATGTGGGCGAGGGATTATAGATTTTTAGATTGATCTAGGATTCTCGTGTTTTTTATTTAAATAATACGTTCGTTCAGCAACACTATTCCGATCCAGGTTGCTGATCAATCTCCATATCGATCACCAAGAATGAAGAGCCTCACAAAGTCATCATGTGAAGCTCCCCACATGGGCCAATTAGTATACAAGGTCTTTTGTTTTTGGCACTATTCACTGCACTGGCACTCTTTTTATCAACTATTTGTCGCCACGCTTTTCTGCACTGGCATACCTCTCTAGCTTCCTTCACGTCCATGCATTTTTTCATGCAAGCTCTTGTGTTTCTATGGCTTCTTATATCTCTTCGAATTAGGGTGTCATTTACACATTCTAACCATTCTTTCCGCGGTCTGCTTCTGGGCACACTGCCATGTACTTTACCTTGATATACTTCTTTCTTTAGACGTTCATTTTTCATTCTCTCAACATGCCCAAACCATCTCAAAGAATTTAATAACTAGTGTCTCCTGTACGCCACATTCTTTGAGGATCGTCTCATCACTCACTTTGTTTATCAGTGTTTTGCCGCTTATCACGCGCAGGAATTTCATGTTAATCGCGTTAATCTTATTCTTATCCTTTTCTTGATAGATCCTGTTCTCGCTACAACAAAGCACAGTCGGTATGAATATAGAATTATGTATTGCCCCGATAACCTTCTTACCCGCGTTTATACGCCTATCTTACACCCGGTCTATCTTTCCGCTATATACTAGTGAATAGGGCATAGGCTACCAAGATATACGTACTTATCAACTTGTTCTATTCTCTCATCGTTTAGGATAATGTTACATATTGTTTTCTCACCCTTTCCTTTAAACACCATAATTTTTGTTTTATTTACGTTACCCTTGAGGTCCATGTTCTTTATACTTGCATTCAGTTTGCTCAACATTCTTTGCAAGTCTTCGATTGACTCTGCCGTAACAACCTTGTCATCTGCGAACGCTAACCCACATACCTCACTGTCCCGAGATCCACACCTTCTTCGTCCAAGAGGGCCATTCTTAGACACTTGTCCATGAATATAATAAATAGCCATGAGGACATAAGGCATCCTTGCCTAACATCCTTGCATAATATCAAACCAGTCACTCAGTTTCCCATTAACCCTTACACTCGCTTTGTTACCAGCATATATTGTTTTTATTGCTTGTAGGAGCCATCCATTGACCATCCTCTTTCAGGACTTCCCAAATTTTACTTCTATCTACGTTGTCAAATGCTTTCTCCAATATTACTTATGATACTTAATAATTTGTGTTGAAACTTCGGCTTCTTGGTTGAATTAAACTGTTTTCGGTTCCAAATTGAAATATTTTTTGGGTTGAAATGACAAATAGTACATTTTTCGTTGAAAATTCGTCTTCTTGGTTGCATTCAACTGTTTTAGGTTTCAAATTAAAATACTTCTTAGTTGAAATATCAACGATTACATTTTTCGTTGAAAATTCAATTACTCAATTGATAGTAAAACTACTCTCTTAAAAATTCATTTTTTATGATTCATCATTTTAATTCAAAAAACTTGTTTTTTGTGGAAATTTTGGTTCAGCATTAATTACTCTTCTTGAAAATTTAACATAGAAGAAAAATTTAGAACGGTAAGGGAAAATGAAAAATTGGCCAGGAAAAAGTTAGGAAATTTCGAAATTGGTATTGTGTAGCAATTCTGTTTTTTGAATAACGCATTTCAAATTAAATTGTATTAGGGGTGGGGAAAATTAGATATTGATGCGGGGGTGAGAAGTGGAATAATGTCCTGTTTTTTCGATCAAGCCATTTTTTCACCCTAGAAATTATTATATCGTAATTTTTGTACTAATTTTTTAGTTAATTCAACTTTCAAGTACCGTGATTCACCTTGAGCTACTTGTCTGCGTATGGTAATATAGCAAGTCGAAACCGGGAACGTAAATAAAATGTTGAGAGCAGAAAGACTCAAGAGACCTGAAATGCAAAGGGAAATGCTCGTCTCTCACGGTTTTTTGTGCGTATCGACCTTTATACTCTACTCACCGCTTCAACCACTTATACCCTCATTCCCCTCCAACAGTTTCTCGACGGCGTAACGCGCTTATCAACGCCAAAGCAATTCAAAGCCCAAGAGCCTCTAAACTTAAATTCTTGGAGGATGTGAGTAACTTCCCGAGTAAACTTCCATAGAAACAAATACGTTTCTGTTTTAAAATAAATATAATCACAGCTACCTTCCACAATCGACACCACTTTCATTTTTAGGAAATATACATTTTTTTAACAAAAACTAAAAATGTTAAAACTGTAACAAATGTATTTTTCCTTACAAGAAATTAATATGTTTAATTTAGAATGATTTGAAAAATTATATTACAAGACATTTTTAAATATATTACCACCATCGATTAATTAAATAATAATAAATAATAATAAATTGAGTAAAATAATTTTGCTACACAATTTAACTTTTTAAGTTTATGTTTTTAAATATTTCCTCTTCAAAGTAAATGTAATGTGGGAACTATATTCAATTCAATTTAAACAGCTTCAAATTCCTAACTTTTCAAGTAAAAATATTGCATTTTCAAGAACTTAGATGCATTTTTAACCAAATATGTAGTTGAATTTTCTACCGAAAAGATTAATTTTCTACCAACAATACTATTTTTCAACCAAATATGTACATGAATTATCAATCAAATAGTTGAATTAAAAAATATATATATATCAGGTTTCAACAAAAAATGGAAGTTGAATTTTCAGTGAAAAAAATAAATTTTCAACTAAAGTAACGAATATTTAATTCGAATACTTGAATTTTCAGCCAACAAGATGAATTTTTAAAGAAGAAGATTAATTTTCTACCAAAAAAATGATTTTTCGACCAAATACATGCATTTTCAACGAAATTGTTAAATTTTAAACTATAAAATACTAATTTTGAAACAAATAGTTGATTTTTAACTTTA
>CAKNXH010054204.1:0-19096 GCA_932178445.1 Andricus quercusramuli
TTGAAAATACTGATTTCTTACATAAAATGCCTTATATTACGTAGTATAACGAAACAAACACGAATAAAAATTGAAAATTTACAGAGACAAGAAGTGGAAACAGAGTTCCAAAAGAGGTTAACTGAACGCATAGATAGGGCAACGTGGGAAGCGCTTATAAGCAATAAAGATGTAGAGGGCGCGTGGACTTTATTACGGGATATCATTGTTAAAACTGCGACCGAAATATGTGGTACGGCATTTGTAGGAAGAAAATCTGGTGATGCATGGTGGAATGAGGAAATTGCGGCAGCCCAAAAAGAAAAGAAAAAAGCGCGCAATAGAACGCTGAACATGACAGGTCTTAGCGATGAGGAGAAAACTAGACTTAAAAATGATTACAGACACAAAAATAGGAAAGTTAAACGACTAGTCAAAGAGAGTAAAGAGAAAATCAGAACAGAAGAAGAGAACAAAATAAAAAACTGCTTTGAAGGAATTATGAAACTATTATATAAACAGTTGAAGGAAAGTAAAAGTACAGAGTTTGCTAGCATGAGAAACAGTAAAGGCGAAATGCTATATGATATAGACGGGATAGTAGACGCTTTAAAAGATTCTTTTAAAGAACTATTAGGAGGTGAAGATATAGGGCAACAAAACTGCGACATAGAACATAATGCACTAGAAAACCCAATTGAAAAAGTCTGTGTCACTGAGGTCAGAGATATAATTAAGAACTTGAAAAACGGTAAGGCTGCGGGTATAGACAATATTAGCGCTGAAATGCTTAAATACGGTGGTGAGTACATACCTCACAGGTTGTGCGAATTAATAAATTTATGTATCGAAACGGGAGAAGTCCCAGACGATTGGAGAAAAGCGATTATCGTACCAATATACAAAAGAAAAGGAGATAAAAGCAACTGCAGTAATTACAGAGGTATCAGCCTACTAAGTACCGTAAGTAAAATATACTCAAAAATACTTATCCGTAGGGTAATGGAAATTACAGAAGAGAAGATATGGGAAGTCCAATGTGGATTTATGCCAGGAAGGTCATGTACAGATCAGATATTTAGCCTAAGACAGATCACAGAAAAGAGCTTGAGAGTAGGAAAGAAAGTTTTCTGTGCATTTATTGATCTAGAAAAAGCATTCGACAAGGTAAATAGAACTAAACTTTGGGAAATCCTTAAAGAGTATGGAGTAAATGGAGGGCTCCTACAAGCAATAAAAACAATTTATACAGGCAGTAAAGCGAGTGTAAGGGTAAATGGGAAATTGAGCGACTGGTTCGATATTATGCAAGGTGTGAAGCAAGTATGCGTTATGTCCTCGTGGCTATTTATCATATTCATGGATAAATGTCTAAGAACTGCCCTCTTCGACGAAGAAGGTGTAAATCTCGAAACCGTCAAGGTACGTGGGTTAGCTTTCGCAGATGACAAGATTCTTATGGCAGAATCAATCGAGGACTTGCAAAGAATGTTGAATAAACTAAATACAAGCATGGAGAACATGGGCCTCAAAATTAACTTGAATAAAACGAAAATCATGGTGTTTGAGGGAAAAAGCGAGAAAACAATGTGCAACATTGTCCTAAATGGTGAGGGATTAGAACAAGTTGACAAGTACGTATATCTGGGTAGCCTATTCACTAGCGACGGAAAAATAGATGGGGAGTTAGATAGGCGCATAAATAAGGGTAAGCAGGTTATCGGTAGAGCAGGATCCATCCTCAGAAATAAAAACATATCAAAAAAAGCTAAAATGGCCATACATAACTCTATCTTCGTACCAACTGTACTATACGGTAGCGAGACATGGACCTGTCAAGAAAAGGACAGGAGCAAAATCAACGCGATCGGCATGAAACCTCTCCGCATAATATGCGGGAAAACACTGATGGACAAAGTCAGAAATGAGACAATCCTCAAAGAATGTGGTACACAAGAGACACTAGTTGACATATGGGAAAGAAATCAGCTAAGGTGGTTCGGACATCTTGAAAGAATGAAAGATGAACGACTGACGAAGCAAGTGTATAAAGGTAAAGTAAATGGTAGAATGCCCAGAGGTAGACCGCCGAAAGAATGGTCAGAATCTGTGAATGAGACATTAATCCGAAGAGACGTAAGAAGCCATAGGAACAGAAGAGCTTGCGTGAAGAAATGCATGGACGTGAAGGAAGCTAGAGTAGTATGCCAGGACAGAAATGTGTGGCGACAAATAGTTTGTAAACAGAGTGACAATAGTGTGAATGGCGCCTGAAACAGAGACTTTGGATACTAATGGGCCCAAGTGGGGAACCATACATAACAATTTTATGAGGTTCCTCACTTGGGGTGATCGCTAGAGAGATTGATCAGCAACCTGGGTCGGAGCAGTGTTGCGGAATGAACGTGTCATCTAAATAAATGACACGAGAATTCCAGATCGATCTAAAACACCTATCCCTAACACCTATAAAACTCCTATATACCTTATGCCCATATACCAACCTACTCTATACCTATTCACCTGTTTACTATTCCCCAACCGAGCAAGTCACGCCTACCCCGAAAGGGAAATGGCTTAATGGTATAATAATAATAATAATAATATCGAAAAATATTGGTTTTCATGGTTTTTACCAAGAGAATCGCATCTGCGCCTATTTTCACTGCAATATTCGTGATCAGCGCGTCAAAATACATAGCTATACAAAGTTTCAAATTATTCAGAGGTATGCACTTTTCGGAAGTACATACACCCAATTTCTTCCACGTTAAATAGTTCTTGAAATAAAATTAGAACCTTTGTCTTAAGTAATTAAAAAAATATAAAAATATGATGATAAACTTCGTAAAGCCATCCTTGGAGGGTAGAAGATAGGATTTTTCCAATTCTTTACAGGCCGTTTTGAACGTCTCAACCTTCTCTAAGGCTATTTTCTGCAAAGTGTGTAAGATAAGAATTTCTTCTACAGTCGTTAGCATTTCTATGCCCGTCATTAAGGAGAATTTACTCAAAATATCTTTGGATCTGAGTGAGCACTTTCTTTACACAATTTCAAGCATGTATACGAAAATGTATGTATCTACATAAGGGTGGTCCAAAAAAATGATTTTTTGTAATGTCCCACCCCCTCATTTTGTATCATTTAGTAAAAAAATGTCATAATTTGTTGACTCCTAAAAAAAACGTTTAAAGGCAGGGCAAGACCCTTGAAGTATCCCAAACCTTAAGACAATGAAGCGTAATTTTTTAGTGTATTTTCTGAATTTTATGGAATTGAAAATAACAATCTTAATGTACATGACATAACAATTCTTACTATACAAGTATGGAAAATAATGGCGGAATTGTATCATTTAAATAGGTACACCTATTTTTTCACTTCGAAACAGTGTCTGAATCAAATTGCGCCATGCAAGCTGTTGATGTCGGTATTGCATAATTTAAATAGGTACATCTTTTTTGGCATTTTTTAACTTCGAAACAGTGTCTGAATAAAATTGCACCATGCAAACTGTAATAATCAAATCAGCAATATAACTGGCAATGGAATATCAAACACACATCACCATTTCGTTCCATTAGTTCGACTATAGTTGCATTAAATAATAATACCGTTATTTATGCGTGCATTAATATCTTTATTTCTGGAAATCTGAACTCTCCGAAATGTCAGTATTTGTTTGAGATATAAAATTTATGCTATCATATAGAATTCGACGTTAACATTCTAACATGTGTGAAATGAAAAACATGTGCAAACATTATCTACCATAGGGACATAATATCGCTATTTGAAATAAATGCAACAGAATCTATAAAAAAATATAGAAACTACATTTGCAGCAGGAATCCGAAGAATATTAAGGTGCATTTTTTGGCTATTTGTCAATTATTCATACAAATTAAAAATGATTGGGCTGAAAACTGAGCTCAGTATGAAAAACATTTCAATAAATAATTAGTCTATGAAGATATTGTGTAAAAATTATGTTGAGATTATGTTTTATATAGAAAAGAACGGAAAGAAATGGAACGAAACTTTTGTTACCTTCCTTTCCGTTTCTTTCGATATAAAACTTTGACCAAACACAATTTTGACATCGTCTCTCCGTAGCCGCATTATTTATTAGTACTTTTTCATACTTGGCATAGCTGTTAAATTAAATGTGTATTGAATTTACAGAAATAATTGGCAAGTATCGGAAAATGTCTTTCAATTTTTGTTCAGATCCATTTTTTTTGTGTGTAAATTTGAATGATTTTCAGTAAAATTAGGACGCCCATAATTTTACTGTATAGAAGTGAGAGAATTGCCAGTCAATCTGTAATATTACTCAAAATTCTATGAATTCTATAGAAAAATAAATATTATCCCAATTTAAAAATAGAAACCCGAGTCAAAATTTTAGCCCTCTTTTAGACCTCTAAATTGTAGGACTTAATAGGACTTAGGAGGGCTTGTAGAGGTCTTAATTTGTATTAGATTAAGCCCTCTTTTAGTCCTCCAAAGTGGTACAAAAGTCCATTTTCCTCTCTTCCAGGGCTAAAAGAGGGCCTGATTTAATAAAAATTTAGCCCTCTATAGGTCCTCCTAAGTCCTCTGTTTAGGCCCTGCTGTAGCCATCGAAATTCTCTAGACGAAAAGTGACGTCGCATGACCATTTACCCCAGGACAAATACAAGTACACTAAAAGTAAAGAGATTAATTTAATAATCTGATTATATTTCCATTAAAAACAACATTGTTTTTTTACCACAATTTTAGAATAAACTTTATTACTCAGCGATTAGATTGATCACTTTCGAAATTCTTTTTATCAGTTCACTATTCGCTGCATTTGGTTTTAATGGGTGTCAATTAAAAATTGTTGTAAGAAAGCAATGCTGTTTTTCATGGAAATATAATCAGATTATAAAATTAGCCCTATCCTATATTTTTGGTGTGTGCCAGTTATAAGTAAAACCATTAATGACCAGAAGTGTGTTTTTTAGTTTTTATATTAATCTTTGACACAACTTTTTAATTAAGAAATATCTCGAATAACCGAATTAGTAATTTTTAATAATCTTTGGTAGCTCATATTTCGCTAATAGAATATGTAAAATGTCACCACCAATTATTTAAATTTTATCAGTTTTGACTTGAGGAGCAAAAAACATCCCACATTCTAACATTTTTCCTAATAAGAGAAGTTTAAATTGTTCAAATGTATGTTCCTGCTGGTAATTAGAAAATATGAAAAATGATTTGATATCAATTAAGTTTTTCTTCCTGTCTCGTATTTATGTATATTGATATTTCATCAAATTTTATTGATGGAGAAACTATTGTTTCTCTAACTATTGCCTTGTTAAAGGAAAATTTGGTTCGAAATATTATTTCTGCCCAGGTCATGAAATTTTTAACTCAACTCTATTATATATACTTTCTCTATTCCATGCGGAATGTGCCAGAATTTTAACAATCCTTACAAAAAATGTTTAGGGGTACAATTATGCTAACTACTTTTAGAACTCAACTTACTATTCCAGGTGGAAACGTTATATATAATTTATATATAGTGGAGAAAAAGCTGATATTTTTCATTTGTTTTCCACAGAAATATTAAAAATTCAAATAAAAAATATCATTGTCTTGTCATTCTTTTTCACCTGGGATGCTAATTTAAAACTTTATAAAATTGATTCTCCATTCGTGTATTTTAGAATTTCGTTCGATACTTATATCATATGCTTTTATAAATTAAAAAAGTGCAAAAATGATTGTACCCATTACCCTATTAGACCTAGAAACTGTGAGCATCATTTGAAAAATTCGGAAGTTTATTTCATAATTAGAGCGAAGCAAAAAAAAGTTATTACTTTGGTTATCAACGACTATTTTTTTTAAATGAGGAGGTTTTACTATATATTTTCTGATGTTTTTAGTTTTGAATCGAATAAAATTTTCCTATGTGGACAAGAAAATTAAACCGAAATTTTTTCAGGAACAATTTATGAAATAAAAAATGAATTAGGTTGGAATTTTTAGATAATTCTAAAGAAGGACTTTTTTATTATTCCCATTAAAAACTTTAAGAACCGACATCATTGAACATTACTGTCATTCATAATGAATTATAATCTCAAAACCAATTTCTGGTGGAATATATATATGATTTTTTTAAAAAAATTGTGAAATTACTCAAATCTGCAGTTAAAAGTAATTTTCTTGGTAAATTTTCCGAAAAATACTACAAATTTCTATTTTCATGTTATGTTTCGTATTGACTTTTTTCGAATTTCAGAGAAATCAACTTTTTAGCTCTGCCTTATATACCATAACTGTTTTTATTATGCATATTAAAAAATTAGGTAAATAAAATAATTATAATAAATATGTAATTAAATAGAATAATTAAATTATATAAATACGAGATAAGTACATAAGTCGTCAGGACGTAAGCGAATCAAAAGAGGGCCTCGAGGTCCAATGGGATTCAAAAGAGGACGTGGAGGGCTAAGCAGGACTAAAGAAGGCCTTAAATGGAATCATGAGGGCTAAAGTAGGGCCAAAATTTCGACTCGGGAACGCTACAAGATTAGCAGACAATATTTATTCTCATCTTAATTTGCAAAATCATTTTTAAGGGAATAATATACTGTATTTAAAAACTATTATAAAGAAGAGCTGGCCAAAAGATTGTATTCAGATGTGAAAATTTAAGATACTGGAAGTTGTCTTATGAGACATATGGTCTTGTTTGAGGCTTCTCGTTCGATCACTGAAGTTAAGCAGTGCTTTGCTCGGCTATACTCGGATGTGAGTCGTCGTACTAAATGGAGTGATATTTATCAAGTTTTAAGCTACCCGCACTCTCGAACTAACAGTGAAGTTTTTAAAAGTTATTCTTTTTAATGACAAGCTTGTATTCATTTTTTTCTTTGTCGGTGGAATCTTTATTTAAAATCTGTTCTATTAGGTAGTTTTACTCCAATAACTGTATTTCTGATGAGGCTTGACGTCGCGTCGTCGAGCGAAAGCTTGGTTTCAGTAAAACCTCATTACAAGTAAATACTAGTAGATCAATACCGTCATTCAACCGACAAACAATAAAATTAATACACGCTAGTCAACAAAAATAACAACTTTTAGAAATTGTATAATAAGATTCGGAACATGGAAGAAACAACTCCAGATGGAACGGAATTTTTTAATGAGATAGGAAATATTTATGGAAAAGATATTATTTCACTCCGTCAGAACTTGTAACGTCTCCTTTATATTTGACAAAGCTATCTTTATTTAAAATATATTTTCTATTAGGTAGTTGTACTACAATAACTATATTCCTCATGAGGCTTGACGTCGTCCAGCGAAAGCTTGTTTGCAATAAAACATAATTACAAGTAAAGACTAGTAAATCAAAATCGTAATTTCACTGACAAACCAACCAATGCGAAGCGAGGAACGCAAGGCGATAAGAGCGAGCGGTCTTAGAGATATGGTATGGATGGATTTGAGTTTTTAACGGTTAATTTTAGGCAAATTCTGTAAAAAAATGGAAGTGTAAGCAAGTCAATTTTTTAAGGCCAGCAGGCTGGAAAATAAACGTTTATCTATCTAGGTTAAGCTGAATATCTGTGTGAAATTTTAAGACAATGCGTTCTGCAAAATCTCAATTTCGAAATTTCCTGACTCCTGATTTTTCCTTGACCAATTTTTAATTTTCCTGGACCGTTCTCATTTTTTGTCAGTTATAAAAAGAACCTTACATCTAGATACAAAACATGTTCCTTTAATTAAATTTATTGCTTTTAGTGACAACAGTCATACAGAGTTTTGTAAGCTTCAGTTTATGGAAAATATCCTGACTTTCTCAGGTTTACCCTGGCATTCCCTGACTTCCCCTGGTCTGTTTTAAATTCCCTGATTTTCCAGAATTCCCTGAGATGTAGTAACTCTGTAATGAGAAACCAGTAGCAGCTAAAAATTTGTAGAAGAATTAGAAAAAAAATTTTCATTTGTCAAAATGATGATATAAATCATCTTTTAGTGTACAAATGGGTTACATGAATCTAACCTAATCTTGTATAAAAATGAATAACTCTTTCCTTGATTCAAGCAAAAGATATTTCATGCCGGGCATATTCAATTTTATTATTTTTTTAACATTAAATGCTGTGTCTAGTCATCCTGAAAAATGGGGGAGTTGGAAAAGGGAATGGACTAGTCATCCAAAAAATTCACGGCGACTATCCAAGTTTATGAAAAATATTTGACTAAAATAAAACAAAAAATCTTTTTTCGAAATTAAAATTTTATATTATCATCTCACATAAAAAAAAAATCGTCGTATATTGCCCAATGGAATCTTTGTTTGATTTCACAAATTTTGATTCTTTAAATCAGAAACCCGAACAGACGGGAGTAATCGACTATGATGATATTTTTTTGTATTTCTTTAAGATCGGAATATTTTTTCGCTCGCAAGAAATGAGTGACTTTCAATATTTTCATATACTTTACCATAATAAGCACTATTTTTAACCAAATCAATTTTTTCTTTTCACAGAAATTTTACTGGATTCAAAGAACAGTGAGAACTATGGAGATGATGGGTCTCCAGAAGATGGTGAGGGTCATAGATTTAATGACGTTCTTAAAGGACCATTAAGGGAAACTGGTTCGACTTCCAGACCACGACATAATGGTGACGATTATGGTGATTCTGCTTCCTCATTGAGAACGCATCCAACAGCTGTTTTTATTATTCTAATAGCTTCATATCACCTAATTAAATTCACGTAAGGCTATCAATTCCAAGAGTACCGAATCGTTCAACCACGTTCTTTTTTAATCCGAGTACATTACAAATTTAGAAAAAAAAAGATTAGATTATTGATTCAAGGCCCGAATCAAAGAACCGGTTATAACTTTTTGGCGCCTAGATTGGGGGAGGGGAAGTCTGAGCGTCGCTTAAATTCAAACAGCCAGGTATCTCTCCATTCTGAGCGCCAGAAAGTTATAACCAGTTCACATCAATCCGGGCCCTCAGTTATCCATCAATTACAAGAAAATACTTTCTTTTTCATTATTACAAAAATTACATAAATATACTTTAAAAAAATTACTTTTTCAAGAAATATTCATCTCTCTAATTACTGACATCCTCTAATTGCTAGATTCATAAATACATCTCTTTAGGCACTGACTAGAATGACGGAATTTTTCGTAAACTAAGCGCCAGTCAAGGACTGGAAAGGCGTTAGTCTTATGGGAAACTCTGTAACGGTACGCAGTTCATTTTTTTATTTGTGTCAGAACGCCTAACACTTTTTCAACAATGAAGACTATGTCATACAAATTTTATCCTTAATTTTTGTCTATTAATAAATGAAAAATATGAAATCGGAAATTAAAATAAAAAATAAATTAAGATAAAATCATGCAAAATTAATAAATTTATCCGAAAATGCAGTTCTTTAATCTAAATGCCATATTTATTAATTTTAATGTCAATTAACGATTATTAATTTTTGGATAGAAGGACTGTCAATGAAAGTATCTAATTCATAACCAAACCACGAATTTCAGTATACCAATAATTCAGCTAAGAATTAAGAATTTCATGTTCTTTAGATGAAATGTATTCATCATGAAAGCCAACTTAGGTTTAGAAACAAAATCGGAATGAAAAAAAGGATACATGTCTTGCAAAGTTTGAACGATTGGTACTCAAGGATGAGAACCTTTTCATTCTGTTAAGAATGCAAATAAAGTAGATAATTTTATATAATAAGGATCAAAATTATCAATATCTTTGGAAACAAAACACAGCTTTGACACTTCTGATATGAAATAACCAAAAGACTAGTCCAGGCAGAATTGTTGCTTATACAATTCATCATTGTAAATAACACTTTCTGTCCTTCTCGAATCCAGTCGAATTGAAAATATTAATTAAATAACAAAATATTGGCTTTTTACTTCAATCTGTTTAATCGAACTCAATTTACCGGAACCAATACTGTCTTTTTTCGATTCGACTGGAGGAAATGAAACGGCAAAATACTATTTTCTGAACTTAAAAGTGGCACTGATTGATGTACCGTTATAAAAACAAAACAAGTAAAATAACTTTTGCTAATTCAATAAAAAATGTACTGTTTTTATTGTAACTACTTGACGTGGACTTTTAAGTACAGAAAATACAAAATGTAAATATGATCAATAGAAAATGAAAAGTGCTCAGATCAAAATGTCGAAGTAATCTGTTACAATTAGATGGAAATATTGATTGTTTATTCGTTGATAAAAAATAAAATATAAACAAATGAAATTTCACCCTTAAATTATTTCACAGGCTTAAAACTAATAATTGACGAGTTCTAGTGAGGTAAGAGATAGTAAGTAATTATTTATAATTTTTCTCTGATTTTTGGTTCAATTTCCACTTGAATTTTATTAATAGAACTTAATTAAGTTGTTTTTATAATTTAACATACAATATAAGTGATTAATACTTATGGAAAATTTTAGAAAATAAAGTGTATTGCAAATGGCATTAAAGAAGTTACCAGAGAATTATTCAATCGTCGAAGGAGAATAAGTCGAAGATTGAAAAGATGGATTCTTTGATTGCTTCGACAGTGGTATCATTTTCTTTTGAACTGGTACTTTTCCTTTTCATGGAAGTGCGGTACGCACGAATGAACCCGGTATAAAAGTCTGAAATTGAATGAATTTTTTAAATCCCCGACAAATGTAACGTTTGATAAGAGACTACCTTCATTAGTACGCGAGATTCGTCGTACAAATGGAGTGAATTTCTCGTCGAGGCTGCTATTAACTTTTATAAAAGATTTAACATCAGTTTTCGAAACTGAAAATAATCTGATTAAAATATTCACCTTGGGTTTCAATTTATTTTTTTTTTTTATGATAAAAATATTCTTAGAATATTTATATTAATAGATTAGATAACATTAGGACCATTTTTAGAAATTAAAACCAAATGCTTTCAAGTTTTAAAGCTTTATAGCTAACACTTTCAAGATTCAATAAATTGTTATTGAATAACGTTCAAAGTAGAAACATTCAAATTGAGAAGTGTTCATAATAATTCAACTATTTATAATTAAAACGTTCAAATCAGAAACATTTTAATCCTACGTTAATGACTGTAAAATTTGAAGGATTTAATCCTTAAAACGTTAAGAGTCGGAATTTTAATTTTAGGCATTAGAAGTTCTAAGATTTATGATAATCTTAACAGTTTGAGATATCTTCAGCTTCCTTTAAAATTTAAGGATCTTTTAGTTTTTGAAAAATGCACTAATCTCAAACCTTAACCATCCAAATTCAAACGAATTTCAGTAGAATAAACCAGTTAGAATTAACCTAAATAAACTTGAAAATTGTTTAATTACTTAGGAATTTTTTTATTTTTCATTCTTCTATTTAAAATTGTTCCGTTTTAAAACCCTTATACAAAAGTGAAGAATCTCGATTCTTGAGCGTTAAGAATTAAACAGTTCACATTTATATGAGTTTATGGTTTTCTAAATTATAATTTCCATTTGTTATTTCACTTTTACTTTTGTATAATTATTAATTGTTTTTGTCCCTTACACTTCGACCAAGCCTCGAAAAAGAAATTCATACTTTTTGTATGCTGCTTTATGTACATATCACCGAAAACTGAATACACGTCCTTGTGTGAAATAGAAAAGTAAGACTTTTGCAAGTTTGCTAAATGAAAATGGTTGAACATATTAATCTGCCTGCGTACATCATGATTTATAAGTTGATGCATATCCCTGAAACATGTCATGTTAAAAATAAACATTCAGAAGAAAATTATAATTTCATTGACAGAAAAGTAGAAATTTCGGGAAAGTGCACCTTATTGACAACAAATTGTCTTAAAAAATATCTGATTTATGGTCGAATATTAAAAATATTTATAAGATTTTTTTCATCATGACATATCATTGTCTAATTTTGTACTCAAGAATTTATTCTTAAGATAGACAGACGATCATTATTAACTTATGAATAAAGAGAGTTAAATAATGAATATAATGTATTCCTCATCTAACCTGTATTGTGTGCCAAATATTTAAGTATTTCAAGGAGAAAATAGTTTTAAAGGCGAATAAAAACATTGACATTCCTCAAAAGAGGTTTATTTGTTTATATATTGAATAATATAAATATTGATTAGACAGTTTAAATAATCAATTCTTCTCTCACATAGCACAAAGATATTCTAACTTTTCATTACTTCATTGTAAGAGAGTGTCTTTTATTTACGTAAGGCTTTTTTTGGGGGTGAGGAGTCTGTAAAATCTTATGAATCCTTATTGGAGGGGGGGGGGCAGTCCAAAACATTTCTTATCTTAGTTTCCTCTTTCCAATAATTATTTTTGTCAATATTGAAAATACAGAGTCGAGGAGTTAACCATTCTGGAAATCTGCTGTACACCTTTAATGAAATCTTGTGCAACCCCTGAAAATCATTGCAATCCTTTGATATTCAGTGAATTCTTTTTAAAAAATTTGTAAATCATTCATAACTTTTCAAATGATGTAAAAATTCCGTGAAATTCCATTAAATTTTGTTATAATCGCACAAAATCCTCTAAAATCTTTTGAAATCTTAGCATTGAAATCCCGTGAAATCTTTTGAAGCCTTACGAAATTCCTTCATATAATTTCAAATCTTTGAAATCTAATTAGACTTCCCTGATATCGTGCAAAATTCCTGAATATACTTTTGTATCTCTTGATAATCTTTTTAATATCCTTTGAAATAATTGCAAATCTTTTGAAATCCCCTTAGAACGATCAAGCTCCCTGAAAATCCCTTGAAATCCTTTAAAAACTGTGGAAATCCCTTAAAATTATTTGAGATCTGTGGCTTAAAATAATTGGAGTAACCAGCCCTTCTCTTTTGCAGCTAATTTTATCTAATAATTTTTATTTGCATGAAACATGTTTTGTTTGCAGAAAATAAAGGTTTTTTCATCCCTTTCCTTCTTACTTTCTGGCATATTCATACAAATTAGAGTGATTAACACTGAAATAAAATTTATCTCATTTTACAAATAATTTACTTTTGGCGTGACACTTCGAATGTTGAAATAACTCTGTTGACGAAGGAAACGCCATTTATTCTGTTAACCCAGGAGGTAATCACTTCATTATCGTTATGCCCTTTTGGTTTCTCTGTCTTCATAATGTGGATTAGTGAACACCTGTTGCTGTTGGCATGACTGAAGCGTCGCTTTGCATATTCAATAGTGCCTAGGTTAAAAATTGAATTCAAATTTGCATGATATCGACACTTCCTATCGAGCAATTATCCCTCTCTCCTATTAATAATTTTATCATTTTTTCCTCAAGAATCGATGTTTTTATGATCGATATTTTTTTTGAATGACGAGTAAATATTAATACAGATAGATAATTTATGCCCAGAAAAAAGATATTCAAACAATTTTATAGAGTAATTCTCCCCCTGCAAATTGGATTGTTATTCTCTGCGCTTGCGAGAATAAAGAATACTAAAGTCTCTCTCCAGGGAATAATAAATTGAAGAATAGCATCGTATACGAGCGCCGTCGAATGTTTGCTTTAAATAATTCTAGTCGGTAGTTAATTAAACGATTGTTGAAACAAAGTTATATTAAAGTTTCAACTGGCGCTCCAAGTGTATCGTTTTGTTTTCCCTTCATGAAAGTTTCACGCCCACGTGATCGAACTATTAACACGAAGCTTCAATTCCAGTTTCACTGCGTTCTTTTAATAATAATCAGGCTCGTTGGTCTCTCTCATAAATCAAGTTGAGTTTCGATATTAGCAAAAATAAAAGTTTATAAGAAAATTCAATTCACAAAAACAAAGATTAAGTTGTCGTTACTTTCATTTGATATTAAAATGTTTGAATTGCGTTACTAAATCGAATGTAATCAAATATATGAACTCTAGTATTCTTGACCAATTTTATATTTAAAAATTTTAAATGAAACAATTATATATAGAATTATAAAAAAATGAGATATTTTTTAATTTAAAAAGGTTACAATGAAAATCTTTAATTTGCAAGCCCACAGGCTTTCCGGTTTTTTCCCGATTGTCTATGTTTTTTTTAAAGTATTTTTTTTCGAATAATTTAATTATCACTGAGGCTTTGCAGACTTTTTTTTCTATTTTGTATTGTTTCGACATCACTCATGTTTTTTTTTGCCAGCCAAAAATATCTGAAGGTGTTGCTGGAGGTGTGACAGTTAAGGGTTACTACTAAATCATTTTTAATGAAAGTTGTTAAGAGCTCTTGCGAAATTATAGTACTGAAAACCTAAAGTCTTCAAAATGGAATAATTTATTTAAAATATTGACGGTTTAAAATTTTCTACTTGAACGCAATACTCTAACTTTAGACTCATTCAGAATAATTCCAGGTAGTATTTTAAATAATTCCAAAAGGGAGATTATAAATCTGAAACATTAAAAATTGAATCATATTTCAAATTATAATCAATAAACTCATGTGCTAAAGCTAAATAAAAACTACTCTTTTAATACTTTGAACTTGAAATTCAATAAAAAATGTATTTCTCTTTTTGCTGAAGCAATATTTTTACATGCCTACTTAAACTTTTTGTCGAATTTGGCTAAATGTCTCAAATTTTGGATATCAGGTCCACTAAAACAAAAGTTTCGTACCCATTAACTTGAAAGATTGACGAAGTTGTGTATATAGAATTTATGGGGGTCGTTTTAACATCCCCTAAACATGCAAACAAGGAAACTGGTATTTCAACAACAAAAAACACAGGCACAAGTGCTATTAAATAGCTAATAATCTAGCTTTCTATAAGATTAGAATCTTCAACCAAAAAATAACATTTGGATACAAGGTTAGAAATTTGATCCAATGCATAGTTGGTTGCGACATTCATATGTAATTTTCTCGAATGCAATATTACAAGTCATTTAAAAAATATATTTTTTTATAATATTTAACAATTTCGATTTCAAGCAAGAAAAAAGAAGCGCAAGTAGTTCACAGAGGCAATAAAAAATTATAAATCATAAGAGAATGAAATGCACTTCCTGCATGCACAATAAATCAAGGACAATTCCCGGATTTGCCCGGATTTTTTTTAATTCGCAGATAATTTCCGGATTTCTTTAAATTCCCGCACATAAGACACCGTGCTTCAATTACCAATAGACGGGCAGAAGGAGTTTCACTGAAATATCTACAACCACTTTCGCTTACGAGAAATCTTGTGTGAGCTAGACAAATCTGACAATTCTTACAACAACCCTTAAAATGGATTCAACAACTTTTCCTACTAGGAGACTTTTCCCACATTTATTTTGAAGTGATTTCCGACCACAATAGTCTAATAAAAAAGACTTCGTGATTTTGATTTTTAGGAAATGTCGATTTTCTTACTTAAATCTTCAAGGGATGTTAAACACCCCTTAAAATATATATAAATAATTTTTTTGTATACGATGCTTTCTGCATTCATTTTCAAGTGATTTTTCACGATCTAATAGTTTAATCATAAACTTTCCCGTCCTTTTGGTTTTTCCAAATGTCGATTTCCTTGTTTAAATGTTTAGGGGATGCTACAACAAACCTTAAAATGAATTCAGCGACTTTCCCTGATATGATACGTTTTTCATATGTATCACAAAGTGATTTCCGACACCAATAGTATACAATTAAAAAAATCTCATGTGATTTTGGCTGTTAGGAAATTCGGTTCCCATGCCTGAATCTTTAATTTAAGGGATACTAAAACAACCCCCAAACAACCTTTATACACAAAATCGTAAATCTGTCAAGTTCATGAATACAAAACTTCTATTTCAGTGGGTCTGATCTACATATATAAGGAATGTAGCCAAATACAAAAAAAAATGTTTTCGAGAAGGACAACATTTCAATAATAAACAATTTTTTCTACTAAAATACAGGCAAAAATTGGAAGTTTGGCAACTGTTCGAATAAAAAATGTCAATTTTTCTGATAATTTTCTTTGGAATCATTGATCTGCAGGTGCAAAATTATTGTAAAAAATTTATGATTAAACATTTTAAACAAAAGCCATTTTATTATTCATTTGATGCGGGATCATTTTCAAGCACATATTTTTAATAATTTGAATAAAAGTGCTTGGTTTGTACAAAAAATAATAACAATGATGAAGTGAGAACTCATTTCTTTGCTAAACGTGACAGAAATAATATAATACAGTACATTTTTAAGTAACAGTTAAGGAAACGAATTGCTTTTTGTTTAATAAAGGTGATGAAAACCACGTTTGTTTTTTTCATTTTTTGAAGAGAAGGATCGCTTTTTAATCGCCCTTAAAACTATATTCAATCTTTGTGATACTTCATCTTCCTACATCGTCACAGCTTTCTTTAGTCATCAAGTCGATTATTGAATTAATAATCGTGTCCCATGAAAAGAACCGCATCTGAGTAATTATTAATCGATTCCATGAGAGACTTTTAAGCCCTAAGTGAAACGATTACGCGATATTTAATGGAATCGAGAATGTATTTATGTGTAGATGGTGTAATATATGATATAGGAAGTAATGATATTATTAAAAAGAAAATTTATCGGATTGTTGATTATGAGTGTTTACGAGGTTTATACATATAATGTACGTACAGCCTAAGGATAATGAAATCAAACCATAGTCGATTATATTCGCACCGTCGTAGAAAGTGCTAGATATTTTATAAAAATACCGACTATGTTGCTGTTACAGAATCACTAGCTACATTTACTAAACAACTACTGATTGAATGATCCATTTTTATTTGTATAAATTTGCAAATCCAGTAAATTATATTATATTCCATCAGTGAAAAAAGTATCGCCGGAAGTGAAATCGATGAATAAAAATGTGCCATGTAATTACAGAGAAAGATACACAAAGAAAATAAATTGTTAACTCAAGGAGACTCGTTTTGTCACAGTGAGTCGAGTGAGTGATGATGAAAATGCGTGTTAGAAAGAATGGGACACGTCACTGTTGTTTTTAAATTTTTCTAATTTGTGTTTAATCTCACTTTCTTTACCACCTTTCGTTTCATGGAAATTGCGCATCAAAATTGATTCAACGATTGTAACAATCCCTAAAAGAGAAAAGTAGATAATAAAACTTCGATCGAGATTTTCATTCATTTTTATATGATTTTGAGTTTGGATTTAGTAACTATAGAGATGTGAAATTCAATCAATTGTACGTATGAATATTGAATATTCTATTTCTAAGGACCTGTAATTTAAAGAAAATTAGGATTTGTGTCCGCTTTTATTTTGAAGATTATTACCTACTTTTCTCCCTGTAATATCATGTAAATTAAACAAGTCTAGTGCTGATAGAGTCACGTATCTTCGAGTACACCTGTAGAGATGATTGCGCCTGGCACCTTGTACAATAATTTCACGTACAACAAAAGTACGACATGAAGTGCGCATTATACATTGATGTAATTACTAACAACTATTCTCTCCGTGTAATCAATCCGAACCGAACTTGTACCAATTTAATCGATTAAAATACTGAGCCCGACGAAATTATACAGACGAAAAAAGAGAGAAATATATATAGCTGAATAAAAAGATATCAATGTAATTATCTTTGACTTTTTATTCTAAACTAGAAGTATTTATAGCCCTATGCGCGCAATTGTTATTTTTTTTTCTTGCAAATTTTGAATTAAAACACAAAACTAATCTTAAAACAAAATTTTTGTATTTCATTGTACACTAATTGTCGGTACCATCAGCCAAAGTACTATTACAAATCACTGCTGACTTTGAAACGTGATTACTCGCTCAAAAATGGAGCAATAAACTTTTTTTTAACCCCGTTGAAAAGCTTATTAAATTACGCGTCAATTAAGCCCTATAGAGATATTTTTGACCTTTTGGAGAAAATATACTACGTGGAAAGTTTTTAAAACAAATTCAAGAATTTCCCGAATTTTGTACCTCGACTTCAACTTGTAGCGTGACCTAGGAAAGTTGTAGCAAAAATCTGAAATTCATACCAATTAGTCTTTGAAATCTTATCTTTAATTCAAGCAAATAAAACTACAAAAATCTTCACGATTTCTCGAGATACAGCTAAAAATGTCCAAGCCTCAAATGTCAAATTTCAGTCGTTGATTACAAATGTCGACCGCGAGAACGGTGGTCAATTTAAACCTTTTTTTGGTAAAAATTTTGTTTCTTAACTTCTACTTATGCTTTGATTTAAGGTCCCGGAAGCTGGAATTACAACATTGTCATACAGATATGGGCACTATGCCATAATTTAGTGCCTATTTAGTGCTAATTTATGCTGCAGAAAAAATTTTGTGCCCGGTAATTTTGGTCAAAAACATGTAGTAGTGCCAGCTTCAGGTGACTCTGGTATGTGAAACTCGGAAACTATTAGTGATATCAAATTCTCCTTTGTGCAGGAATTTAGTGCTCATTTAGTGCTAATTTATGCCGCAAAAATTAAATTTTGTGCCTGGATATTTTTGTCAAAAACATGTAGTAGTGCCAGCTTCAGCTGTAGCCACAACTCCGGTATGCGAAACTCGGAAAGTATTAGTGGTATCCAATTTTACTTTGCGCAGAAATGTAGTGCCTATTTAGTGCCAATCCATGCTGCAAAAATGAAATTTTGTGCCCGGATATTTTGGTCAAAAACCTGTAGTAGTGCTGGCTTCAGGTGACTCTGGTATGTGAAACTCGGAAAGTATAAGTGATATCAAATTCTTCTTTGTGCAGGAATTTAGTGCCTATTTAGTGCTACTTCATGCGGCAAAAATTAAATTTTGTGCCCGGAAATTTTAGTCAAAAACAGGTAGTAGTGCTGGTTACAGGTGACTCTTATATGTGAAACTCGGAAACTATTAGTGATATCAAATTCTTCTTTGTGCAGGAATTTAGTGCTAATTCATGCCGCAAAAATTAAATTTTGTGCCCGAATATTTTGGTCAAAAACATGTAGTAGTGCTGGCTTCAGGTGACTGATGTGTGAAACTCGGAAAGTATAAGTGATATCAAATTCTCCTTCGTGCAGGAATTTAGTG
>CAKNXH010054204.1:19106-57984 GCA_932178445.1 Andricus quercusramuli
CTTTTTTTTTACCAAAAACGTGTAGTAGTGCTGGCTTCAGGTGACTCCGGTATGTGAAACTCGGAAACTATAAGTGATATCCAATTCTACTTTGCGCAGGAATTTAGTGCCTATTTAGTGCCAATTCATGCCGAAAAAATTAAATTTTTTGCCCAGTAATTTTGGTCAAAAATATGTAGTAGTGCCAGCTTCAGCTGAAGCCACAACTCCGATATTCGCAACTCGGAAGGCATTAGTGTTATCAAATTCTTCTTTGTGCAGGAATTTAGTGCTTATTTAGTGCTAATTTATGCCGCAAAAATTAAATTTTGTGCCCGGATATTTTGGTCAAAAACATGTAGTAGTTCTGGCTTCAGGTGACTGATATGTGAAACTCGGGAACTATAAGTGATATCAAATTCTTCTTTGTGCAGGACTACTACACGTTTTTGGTCAAAAAAAGTGCCCGGATTTTGTGCTTAGCACAAATCCAGAGCTAATTAAATGGTACCTTCAGTTGTTCAAAATTGAAAGTTTTATTTCTAAATTCAAACTGTTTTTGATTAAAATAATCGATTTCCGGTGAAAAGTGTTAATTAACCTAAAATAGTTGAAAAATTTTAACTTAACCTAAAATTGTTGAAAATTTTTTTTATCTTTTAGCAGGACCTAGAATTGTACCAGAAAATTTATCCCATTCAAATCCAATGATTTTTTATTAAAAGTACCAATTTCCGATATAAAACGTCGACGAAATATAAATTGTGAAATCCATAATTCTGAATAATAATTTGAAAAATCGTACGATATTTGTTCATAATAACCGCTTTTCGGTGAAAAACGTTAACATAAACTTAAATTTTTTTTTAAATTTAAAGCAAAATGTTTGATCTTCTTCAAAATCTAATTTTTTTTTTCACAAAAAATACCGATCTTCAGTGTAAATGAACCGCCAACATAACCAGAAATTGTTTAATATTAAAAATCTTCAAAATCTAATGATTTTTGTTTTGAAATGTTAATTTTCGGTTAGAAACGCTAACAAAACCGAAAAACTTAAATTATTGAGAAATGTTAATCTTTGAAATCTAAGAATTTTGTATTAAAAATAACAAATTCCGACGCGAAATGCGAACATAACCTAAAATTGTTGAGAATTGGTACTCAAAATGATGATTTTTGTTTCAGAATGCTAATTTTGGATGAAAAATACTAATACAACCTAAGTTTTAGGAATTCTTAGTCTTCTTCGAAGCTTTATGATTATTATGATTATGGTTATATATAATTATAATAATATAAAAATTCTTCTTTTAAATAATAATTTCCAGTGAAAAGTGCGAACATAAAACGTATAATATTTTAGGTAATTTATTAGATAATTTGAAAGTTTTCACCTGAACAGTTTTCTACAGCAAAGATTGTGAGATTTTCGAGATATATCATTACACCACTTTTTTTAAATACGATTTCTATCCTATAAGTTCAAAGTATGTAACCTTTTCTTTTATAATTTTACAAAGAAAATACCTTTCTAAATTTGAATGAATTTATCAATCAAATTAAGTAAATTAATTAGAGGAATTCTCCTCTAATCACGAGTGAAAAAGAACTGATTTTGAGGCAACCTGCATACTTCCTTCTCACTTGGTTGCTTTCCACGTTTGTACATTTTTATGTTCATATTTACAGAAGAAAACAAGTGCTTGATGAGCGTTGGTAAAAAGTTTACTGACCAATTTCATCGATATCCGACGTCAAATTAAATACCCTGTGATACATGGCAGGAGGTAAATGCATTTTGCTGTTAACATCGACGAAGCATTGGACATTTAAAAATCGCGTTGAAACCTATTATGTACTTCTGCCATGAAATAAAAAAAGGATTTGAGCTTAAAAATTGTAATTCGGTTTCTTTTTTAATTTATTCAGGTAAATTTAATTCAAATAGACTGTTTTGAAGTTTTCATCATACAATGGTGGCTCTCATCAGTTGGAAAATTATGTATAGAAAATTGATTTATATTTCTAATTGAAATGTAATGAAATTTCTGTTCTCAATGAACATTTTTCCAGTAAAATAGTATCAATAAAAAGTCAAACTCTAGTTCAAATAAAATTTATCAAAAAACATATTGAATTTAAAGAATTCTTCTAAAAATTCTTTAAAAACTATAGCAACCAGCATTTGATTAAGACGTTTTACTTTAATTTGTTAAATATATTCAGATTTCAAGTATGTTGGAAAATGATTTTTTCCTATTTATTTACAGATTTACAGATAGTTTCTTCGAGGGAGAAAAGTAAGATGTTAACGTTACCACGGTCAATACAACCCTCAACCTATTATTACTCGTATTGGCTTAATTTTTTTCAATTTTACAGGAGGTCACCTGAATTTACCTAAATTTAATTTATTTACCTGAATTTAATTAAATTCAACTGAATTTACTTGAACTGATTTCAATTCAGTGCAATATTCCACTTGATCGGATATGAACTCAGAAAATCACTTTATTAATCAAATTCACTTCAATTCATTTAAAACTTCAATTCACTAATTATATTTAAATTATTCTCAATTTATATTCAATTTCATTCAAAATTATTTTGGTTCAATTTACTAGAATTCACATTAAATCTACTTTCATTTACATCATATGTAGTTCCAGAAATTAGTTATAATTCAGATACATTTATTAAAGTTTGATTAAAAATGACTTTATTTCATATGAATTCTCTGAAATCCTTTGGAATTCAGTTTTAACCGATTTGTATTTGAATTCAGTTTGAATTTCTTTGTACTCGTATTCGTAGAAATATTCTGAAGTTTGCTTAAATTCACTTAAAGATTTTCGGAGTCACATGGTGGCATCTTTCATTCAGAAAAATTGTAAGTCCAGAAAAAATTGGCAAAAGTGAGGGAAGATACCTCTGTCACAAAAGTAATGTATTTTACACAGGGACCCCTCCGAAACTTTCGTTCCATTTCTTTATTGACAGAAAAAAATTATTTTTCAATAAACTTAGATCTGCTATCTCTAAATTTGCCCAAAATTAGATAATATTTAAAATTGCATCAATTACTGGATCAAAAGTATTTTGTTTAGCTGGCAGTAACGAAATGGAACGAAAGTTTCGGTCGGGTCCTTGATTTTACACCCATACTCCTTTCCAACGTCCCGTAGGGGAGAAGACACTGCGGTGTATAGTCACAGAAATAATTCAAGTGCACAAATACTCTTTGCTAATTTTAATGTGGACTACATATTTTTCCCGAATGGAAGATGCCGCGATGTGACATGCCGCATTTTTGCCAATTTCGTGTGGACTTCAAATTTTCCCTAGTAAGAGATACTGCAAGCATGATCCGGTCCCATCCGAATATACTAGAATAACTTTGTTGAATTTCGTTTGTGAATTCCTATTCTTTGAAGAGTTACGAAAAGAGGAATGTTATTTCTTTCAGCATATTTTTTACGCATAACGCTGAAATTTGCAAAATATCATTTTTTTATCAAAAACAAATTTGTAATTGTTACTCTTTGTTAGCAGGTATACATTTATATTTGAAAATTGAATGAATTAAATTTATAATATTGAAATAAATATTCACAGGCAATATTATTGCAAATTCGAGGATCAACTTAGAGATTAGCCGAAAATTAATGGTTCTTGATGGATGCGTCTATATGTATAAGTACTCGTTATATCTGATTAGAGAACCAACTGTACCCCATAGGGCGTCCTACTCGTGCACGCGTATAAACCGCAGATTCTGTGAGCATGCCCATGACCACAATGTGCCCTCAATGATTGTTCAAATTAATGAGCTATTGTGGACGTTCTGTGAAACGTGACGTTTGCACCGCAACCAACTCTAGTTAGAAGCCTTGAACGATTTGCACTCAACCAGTGCATGCTCAACGAGTTCCATCGATTTCGATTACATACCTGTTACTTTCAATACGAAGGAAGTTTAGAAGATTGGAAGTTTCCTCTTTAATTTCTTTGTGGTTCATGCGATTTGTTCTCCGCAAATGGATAGTTGACACACTAAGTAGCCATTAAGAATGTTTTGTTTGTTTCTTTTTTTTTTTGTATAGAAACTTTTATCCGAACGCAATCAAATATTTCTATTATTGTTTATAACATTTGAAAATAACAATGCAGAACAATTTAATCCGATTTGTGATTCCACAGTGAGCAATTTCCAAAAAATAATTTTTCTAATAAAAACTGTAGATATAGGGCTATTATTAATGCATATTGTTGATGACAATTACAGTTATTACGTGACAGTAAAAGTTTATCCATAGTTCTCGATACTACTATGTCGTCAAAAAACATTCGTAAAATAGAAATTTGGAAAATTTGTTTATGTATTTTTTTAATAAAAATTATTGTTAATAATTTAAACCTCAAATTTTAATGACTGCAGTAACTCTTATTAATTTATAGTAACTGTGTGTTAGAAAAAAAATGTTGGTAAAATTCGCATTCTAACGATTTTTTTACGTATTTTCATTATTACAATTATGAATGTTCAGTTTTTCAAATTTTACGAAGTAAATCATCCTACCTATTACTTTCATTTTGATCTTAATAATAAAAATTTGGTGCTGATGAACCTTGTCTTGTCCACTGTATATATGAACTATATTCTATCACTGTATATAATCCTATATTCATCGCTTTATTTATCAAGACAGAAAAATTTCTTAAAATGAAAAATCGCTTTCCTTATATTTTTCAAGAATTTAATGCACCGTGTTTTTGAAAAAAAATTTCAAATGGGTTAAGAAATATAACCTGCTGACGTATACATGTTATGTCCGCCAAAATCTATTTCTGGACCACTGTGAAGCTGCTCGGTAGAATGGTAAAAAAAAATCGATTTTGAAATATTTGCCATACCACCCTCTGGAACTATTAATGGACCCGAAAAAATTATAACCTGAATATTTGATCAATGTTGGTTAATAATAAGGCGTGCCTTACAGCCCATGAAGTTTCCCATTTAATTAACACTAGGAAAAATTTTTCTTTCGAAAGTATGCCAATAAATGTGAGAATGCATGATTGAGATAAAATAGAATGTCTATTTTTTTATTGGAAATACTTTAACAAAAAATAATAGAAGATAACTTTCAATTTTCACCTACATAAGACTCTTCTACAACCCTCAATAACCACCCCCTAAGAAGTGAAATGAGAGTTTTGTTATGTATATAGAAGTTTATTAACTTTCATGACCTTCTTATTCCCCAAATAACCACCGATCGGTGTACCATATATATTTATTTTATTTTCAATTGTTTGCAAAATTTCACACCATTAAAACAATTTGTTTTAAGTGAGGAATTAAAAAATACCGATATTTTGTTGATAGGACGTATTTGAGAATTGATGTAAAGAACCATTGTATTTTAAGTAACACTTCTCTAATTCAAACAAAAAATGTAATGTGTTTCAATGTATCTAGTAAGCCGAGAACGGTGAAAAAATGTGCTTTTTGGTATTTGATTATGTAGTCGATATTTTATAACATTCATCAACTTTGAAATGATTTTTAATAGCTTGAACTATTTTATATTATTTCAGCCATTGGTTTTCACCAGAATGTTGAAAAATTTAATCAATTCAAAGAACCAATCTATTTGTTATAAAAATTCTGTAATAGGGTCATCCACAAAAATTTTGTTTGCCTTATAGTTGAGTTTTTTATAAAATTTGACTCCCAAAGAATTAAAATGTGAAATTGAAACTTAATTTCGTTTGTTTAATAATTTATAATAATTTATTAAAAAGTGATAAAATATCCACCGTCAATGTCGATTTATAAAAAAAAGCATGTGGCGCCCTCACGGCTTGAAGCACGTGGTGTGACGTCACCAGCCGCCAAAACCGAAGAAAATACATGGTCAGTTTGATAAAAACAATCGAAATAATTAATTATCAAAGTTTTTTGGCAAAAAGAGTTTATTTTTATGAAGTATCAATATGCCTAGATACGTTAAAGCCAGTTTGGATAATTTGCCAAAAGTGAGTACACTTATGACTAGCGATTTCTTCGCGAAGTGCTACAGTTTCAATGTTGCTGTCACTCGAGGAGTGAAAGCGAAAAAGTAAGTAAATGGCATAAATGACGATAACTTCTTGGAATACTTATTTTTATTCATTTAATTTATTAGTTTAGAATGATAATTGCTTCAGGCGAATCGTAACATACAATCATACATGCAATATTGAATTCAGAAAACCTAACCTGACTTTTTTTTATAGTTGCTTTTATAAATACTTTCACGAATACTTTTATAAAATTGTTATAAAATTCATAATTATAAGATTTATAATTACTTTTATAAATATTTTATTTTATAATACTTGTTGCGTGAATAAACTATTTGATTTCGCGAGGTTATACCTCACATACATCCCGGCACCCCATATATATATAACACCGTTGAACATCAGTCAATTACGAACTTTGTGTTATCAAAAAAGCATATTTTAAATATATTTTTCTATTCGAAATAAAAAAATTTACTTGTAGCGTTGAAATGATCTTCGCAACATATACTGTTGGCGTTAAAGATGCGGTAGGGCACATGTCACGACGAACAATTTTGTACCATTTTTTTCATTCCTCACCTTTGTGTATAGATATAAATAATTTTCGTGGATTTTTGACAGACGTTTTCTTGCACTGAGGCACAAAACACCAATGGCAGCGCTGATTTTTTGAATTTTTATGGAAAAAACGTGAATCGCTTGGCTTATTTACAAGAGTTTGGCGGCTAGCTACGTCACACAAGATGGCGGAATGGGCGCGAAAGAAATAGGAATTTTAAATGTGTACAAATTTTTCTTTTTCAAATATAAATTCCAAAAAAAGTTTTTTCACTTTATGCTGGTATTATTAGTGATTTCAGAGCACATACTTTAATATGCAAAAATATTAAAAAATTAGTGGATGACCCTATTGTTCAAACATTCACAAAGTATGTAAACATACGCTAAAAGCTGAAAATGCTTAAAAAACGTAGTTTTTTCGCTATTTGATCATTCACTGGATATAAGTTGCTTATATTTATCTACCTTCTAAAGATTACTGCAAGTGTTTTGATGGATCGTAATCAAAATAATTATCAACTGTTCAAGAAATTTTAAATCGCTTTATAAAATACATTGACTTTTTACATTTTTTTAACCAACCAGTACAAAATATGGAATTCCATATTTTTTCAACCTTAATTTTTCAAGAAATAAAAAATGGTCTGAAAAATTGAAAATCATTGGAAAAGTTTATGAATGTTAGGAAAATATTAAATAAATAATCAAATGGTGAAAAAACGACGTTTCTCCAGCGTTTTCAGCTTACAAGATACATTTACACAGATTAAAATTGTTTAATCATTCAGGCATATGTTATTTAAAATACACTGGGTTTTTCAGTCCGTATTCGTAACATATTTTATTGATGCAATATTAATTATTTCTCCATGTGGAAGATACGGCTATTTTCAAGAGTCAATTTAATTTTAGAGTCTATTAAATTTATCTGCTGATAGTCATCAAAAATCTTAATTAGAATAATATAAAAGCAGTAAATTTTCACCAATAATTTTGTATGCTGATATTTATATAAAATATAAAATTATTGTTTACTAATTCTAATATCTTTTTATTAATGATGAAACAAACTACCAAAAAGTATTAGAGGAAAAGAAACGAGTAATTTAAATAATATTTATGTTATAAGAAAAGCTTGTCACATTTTTACTAACAAGTAAATTGAATGTGGAGTTCAGAGACTTAAAATTGCCTTTAAATAAAGTTTGAAAAAAACGAAAAGACACCATTTATTTTTTTAATTACGCTTCTTATTGAGACTGATCAGGAATTCGGTCAAACTTTTTTGTAAGATGTCCTAATTTACTGACAATAATTTATTTATTTCGATGTAAATAATATATTACTGCAAGTGACTTCAGAGCAATAATACAATTTGTATATTATGTATGAAGAAACGAGGTTATACAAAGTGCAAGAAAAATCAAGCTTTTCAAAAAAATAAAATAATTTTTTTTTTCACTAGAACTCACTAGATTTCACCATCCCCCTCATTTTGTAAGGTTACCGAAAAAAGAAATTTCAAATTTTTCTTCCAAATCGGTCAGTATGAACCCGTGGCCTCTGGCCTTTGAAATTAGCATGGTGTTTTAAATGAGAAAAGCTCTGTTAAAAAAATTTGGGAAAACAACGATAGCTTTTAATTTTGACTTCACCAACCTACATGTATTGTGCCCCGGAAAATGTCCCAAAAATCGAAAATAGAGATTGTTTGTGAAATGCATGTCAAAGACGACTTTTTTAAAAACTTTTTCTGGCATTTATTTATTTATATTTTTCGGTATGAGACAGCTTACCAAGTATTTTTACACTAATTTTCAATTATTTGAACAATTATTTTTTTCAAACTTTTTTAGCCATGTAAATGACGAAAAAATATTATTTTTCGGGATGAATGATATAGTTAAGGAATTTTGAGAGTATTTTTTTTATACGCGGTTCGCAATTATGTTTCAGTACGATTGTGTTTACCTATTGCTTGTTTTCCGAAGTGCGTTTGACCATTTTTTGATGTTGAACGAAACAAAATCAATCTGAAGAAGCAACTAATATCCATAAATTACTGAGAGGAATTGTTTTAAAAAATGAAAATTTCAAAATATCAGGTTATAAGTTCTGAAATAAGAAAATACTGAAAATAAGGGATAGTAGTAAAATTATTTATTGGGTAAATCATATTTAAATAGGTTATATACATCATAAAAATATTAATCTCAACAAATAAATGAGCCGCCGGATGCAAGAACCAGCCCGACGCTTGAAAACGCGTAAAAGTATTGTCCGATTGTCTCAGAAAATGAAAATTTTCAAAATCGAAAAATCAATTTTTTGAAAATATAGTATTGTAGAGAATGAGGCAATGAAACTTTTTTCCACTAGAATTTTTTCCGCGAAACGCTTATTTTTAATAATAAAAACGAAATATTGAAAAAAAAAAGTTTCTCCCTAATTTAATCAAGTTTTAAAACATAAATCGTTCTAAATCGGCCAAATATTATTGAAATGAGTTCATATTTGCAGGAAATATTCAAAGTGCTCTAGCGATGCCCAGGAAATCATTAAAAGGTTAACAATCGCTTATTGTTTCATAATTTTTAATTGCAAAATTAGGTCAATCGATAATCGTGTTTTCTTGGTTTCGCCGGTAAAAAGTATCAAGGTAACTTCAACTTTTGAACAATTTCCAGTGAGTGATTTGTTCAGCAATGTTGAATGAAGTTTTTTGGAAAATCTCATATCGATTCGTTAAAAATTTACTGAGATATTCAGATTTGGAAAAAGTACGCGACGTCTGCCCGCGCTGTTAGCTAATGCGCCGTGAGAACTGCTCGGTCAGGCAGCGGTCTGGAAGTTCAGTCTGCGCAGGCAGACGTCGAGTACTTTTTATATGAGATTTTCCAAAAAACTTCATTCAACATTGCTGAACAAATCTCTCACTGGAAGTTGTTTGAAAGCCGAAGTTATCTAGATACTTTTTACCGGCGAAACCAAGAAAAGACAATTATCGATTGAGCTCATTTTGAATTGAATATTATTAAACGATGAGCGATTGTTAACTTTTTTATGATTCCCCAGGTATCGCTAGAGTATTTAGAATACGTCCTACAAATATGAACTCATTTCTGTAATATTTGGCAGAGTTAGAACGATTTAAGTATTAAAACTTCATTAAATCAGGGAGAAACTTTTTTTTCAATATTTCGTTTTTATTATTAAAAATAAACGTTTCGCAAAAAAAAATCTGATGGGAAAACGTTTTATTTTCTCATTCTCTACAATACCACGTTTTCAAAAAATTGATTTTTCGATGTTGAAAATTTTCATTTTTTGAGACGATCGGACAATACTTTTACGCGTTTTCGAGCGTCGGGCTGGTTCTTGCATCTGGCAGGTCAAATATACTTTGCCTACGATTAAATAATCTCTACGCTTTCCCTGAAAACTTGAGCCAACAATAATTAAGTGTTCCAAAGTTATTGTATTTTGAAGGTAACTAGGGGGGTAACTAAGGCTTGTAAGATACGAAAGGGTATCTGTCAGTGGCAAGCAAACAGTGATCGTTAGATGGACTGTTGAGAATATAGTTTTTGCGCCATTTTGCCATTTCGTGGCATATCTACCAAATTTATTTATATATTTAATTTATTTATTTATTTATCTAATTTTTTTATCTATGAAAGAGCAGATTTCTAGTTTTCACTGTCCGATTTGGAATACACTACCAATTACAACCAAATAGCTGTTTTTTTAGTCTTGCTTTCAATATCCTCAGATGTTATCAGCCGAACATCGATTTGACATGCAACCCAGTATACAGATACCCCCTTTCGTACCTCGGGACCTCCACAGTTAGCACCGAGTTTGAAATTGTTAATTGATTCTTCAAAAACTATGAACAAATTTACTATTTCTGAAACGATTACGTATTGAGGACATCCGTTTTTATTAGAAAATGCAATGAAAAGAATTTGGAAAAAATGTTGGTAGTCCTCTTTTATACTTAGACCCCTCAGTTAAATGTAGGCGTCTATTTTAATTAATTGTAGACTGATGTTCACAAAAAAGTAGTCTTGAAATTCATCAACTGTATCATTTATCCCGAAGAATACTAGTTTTTCACGATTTACATCTGAAAAAAATTGTTTAAAGAATTGAAAATTAGTTCTGAAATATTTGACAAGTTGTGCTTTACTGAATAATGCTCATATTTTTGCACAGACCTTTTAAAGTTAAAAGACAAAGCATCGAAAACTGTAATTTGGTTATTGTGAATTCTCTTTTGTTGAAGCTTCTTCGGCTTTAACGAACACATTCTAATTACATTAGATTCAACACTATTATATCAGATATCGACGCCTCCATTCAATACAAGTCTATATGCTGACAGCGCCGTCTATGAGACTATATGCGAAATGGGCCGTGTATGAGACTATATGAAATTTGTACCGAGTATGAGACTATCTGCATTTTTGACGATTTTGAGTTATTATTATATTCTAATAGAGTAAACAATCCTGCATCGTTTATTAAAATATTTTACAATTCTTTAAAGTATTAAAGGAATAAAAAGAAATATATATATATTAGTATTTTTATTTAATTTTGCGTGCATTATGGATCTATAGCATGCCAGACATTCCGAAGAAAGAGCGACAAAATAAGAAAAATTAAAAATATGCGAAAGAATGTAAATATCCTACAAAAAGTACATTTTTTTCAAAACACAACACAGGAAATTCCATTTATATGATCTTATTCAAAAGTCACAGTCGAAATACAATTATCGACGGAATTATACTTTCTTGTTATTAAATAAGAGGTATGGTTTTTTAATGCAGTGATGGCAACCCTGTATGTTGTATCCACACCAAGGATACTATGTGACATTTGGAGGTTATATATAATAACATAACCTCGAATATAAGCTTTTTGCTTTTCCTCTATTTCCTACAGCTTTCAAGTAATTTGCATACAGGCAAATTATTAAAAAAACATCTATATACTTCAAACATCAACTTCAGTGATTTATATATTTCAAATTTATTCATTTTAGTTAGCTATTATTAAAATTATATCCATTCTGAGAAAAGTCATCTACTTATTATCAACTTTTTATTGATTTCAAACTCGTTCATTGACAGAATTTGGGGGGAAATATTGAGATTAGAAGTTGAGTAAACATAAGCAACAATTTTCATTATTTTAGAGTGCACCTATGACTTTTTTTTAAACATTTCAAACTTCAAACAGCTCTCCTGAAAAGTTCCTAGAATGCAGATAGTCTCATACTCGGTACAAATTTCATATAGTCTCATACACGGCCCATTTCGCATATAGTCTCATAGACGGCGCTTTCAGCATATAGACTTGTATTGAATGGAGGCGTCGATATATATTATATTTATTTCAGTACCTTAGCCTGGGATTTCTCATTCAGATATTGCAAAATATAATTTCAATTAATTTATATTATTAAAATTCAGAATATGCATTTGTATTGAAGCAAACGTATTTGCATTGTCCTGTTTTTATCATTGCAAAGAGAGCGCATACTAAAAAAAACAATTTTGTTATTAACCATTTTATTGCAACTTGTGTCGGTTTTCCATATATTTGATTTGTTTAGTTTTAATGTTATTTCTTACGATTTAAACCAAACATATGCATCCTGGCGTAAAGTGGTTTTGAGAAAAACTTTATAAAAGTTTTTAACTAATTTGTTGATCATTTTTGGTTGAACAACTTTTGTCTATTCATTTTTTTCGTCTCCTGTGTGTTTCTTCCAACATTTTTTATTTTCTCTTATTTTTAATGTTATTTTTACGATCAAAACGAAAACCACGCTTCTTTAAAAAAATTATTTATGACAAATTTTTATAGTTACTTTTTGTCTGAGCAACTTTTGTCGATTCATTTTTTTCATAGCTTGTGTCGTTTTCCCAAAAAGTCCACTTTTTTATTTTTAATGTTATTTTATTCCGATTAAAACAAGAACTACGCACCTTATCAAAAAGTGATCAATAACAAATCGGTATATATTATTTAATGCTAAATTTTTGTTTTCTAATTTTTTTAAATCTCGCATAGTTTGACCGAAAAATGGAATTTTTAATTATTTTTTCGTGCGATCAAAATTTGAATTATTGGGTTTTCAAAAAATTCAAGAAGTTTCAATGACAATATTGTAGGGTTTTCAAAAAGTAACAATTTTCTTCTTGAATTTTTTTCATATCGTGCGTTTTTTGGCGCGGAACGTTCATTTTTTATTGTTTTTTGAAATTTTTAAAATGCTCTAACTCCGGTAATTTTTCTCAACCATAAAAATTCATTATGTTAAACTATTCGTCGTTTTGAGTACTACTCATAAACGTACATGGAAAGCTTAGATATTGAAAAAAGTGGTCTCAAACATTTTCAAAATGTGTTCACTTTTTGCATTTTAATCCAAAATGGCTGGCTTACGAACTTGACCTTTATTTTAGGACACTTGAAGATTGTACCAAAGAATAATCCAATCTGACAATTATTTCGAAAGTTATCGTGCTAACAAACTAAAAATCTACAGAAATACAAACAGACAGACAAACACATTTGTAAAAACCTGTTTTTAGGATTCAGGGAGTCTCAAAACGTGGACATTTGACAAAAACGGGAGAGGGGGGGGGGGCGGCAAATCATACACAAATCTAATACCTTCGCATTATACGATGAGAATGTAAAAAGTCGTCTCTGGCATAAATTTGATATAAAAGTGTTCTTTTTTATTTTTTAAAACATTTCCCGAGCACAAGAGAAGGCGGTTGGGGGATCGAAATAAAATGTTGTGAGTGGAAATTATTCGTTGAAAATTTCTTAGGAAGTGAGTAATTTTTAACTTTCAAAAAGTTGTAAAGAAGTAATAGTTTTCCCCATTTTTTGAAAAACAGAGCTTTTCCCATTTCAAACTCTATGGTAATTTCAGGGACACGGGTTAATATTGCTCGATTTCAACTTTTGAAATATTTTTTTACTATCAGTCGTTCGTGCAATAATTTAATACAGTTTCAGATAGAAAAGCCTTTTTTTTTATTATTATTTTGAATTGAATTGAAGAAGAAACCAACTTTATATTTATCTCACAGAGCCTCAAGGTGTTATCTCCATATAATTAGCCGCACTTTTATGCGTTAAAAAGCTTGCTTCACCCCAACTACCCAACTTCCGCTCACGCAGCTCTGGAACCCCCAGACTATGTTTTTATACGTTTCATAAAATGATTAAGAATGTAGCAAAATTATGATAAATTCAGGAAAATTCAGTTACAAATTACATACTTATTTTTCAGTTACAAGTACGGAATTTTCTATAATAAATTTAATCTGAAAATCTCGGAAATATTATAACATACAAGGCTTGGACTGACGAGTCTGAGTCCTGCACGATACAATTTTTGGAATTTTCAGATACAATGAATTATAGAAAATTCCTTAATTGTAACTGAAAACACGTATTTTGTAACTGATTTTTTCTACATTCATACTAATTTACCTACATTTATTTTGAGTTTACGAAACATATGACAATTTCCAACAGTAAACTTATTCTAATTTTCAACTTATTCGCAAGTAACATACCGTTTGGATCGGCAAAAATCATAGATTTCTAATACAATAAATAAGTAGTTGAAAAATTCAAGAAAGTGATACGTTTTGTATTTTATCCGTCATTAAGTATAAGGGAACCCAACTGGAAAGGGTCGGTGGCAGCAGTCTGGACGTCACTCAGCTGCTTGAGGTAAAGTTGGTTGTTAGGGGGAGTAGAGCAAGCAAGTAGGCGGCGGTCAAATGGGCACTGCTTTAGCCTTTTTTGAACGAAACAAGTGTGCATTTCCTCTCACTCTGATCCATTCTCTTAAAAGATAACGTTCATTAACATTCCATTCCCCTAGTATACTCTCCAAAAATTTGCGCTCTTCCAAATAAAAATGTTACGAGCAATTTGAATATGACCTAATTGGCCTTCCTTTCAAATAAAAAGGAACAGAACCACCGAGAAAAGTTCTAAATATCGGTTATCTGTAATCCCATTGACTCGTTACGAATTACGATTCACACTCCTTCGAAAGCATTATGCATGCTAGAGTCCTGGAAGCTTGGAACAGGCACGGACGGAAGGGGGTTTCTGATATTGTAAGTGGCTGGGAATCCTTTATAAGCGTGGAACTGAGTCCGGGTTGAGGCGAGCGTGGAATTTTTGATGTAGTAGCAAGCAGATATGAATATCGGAAAGTTCCCAAAGGAATTCCGAAGGATCACAGCGCTGGGAGGAAAAGAGTGAGAGAAAGACCAAGTGTTGGAGAGAGAAGGTCGATAGAAAGAGGGTGGAGTGAAGGCGAGTCTTCCTGAAGGCTTCCCGAGGGAACGAGCAAGAGAAGCAACTTTGAGAAATCGCTGAGGAACCGATAAACTTCACGGGCGTCAAACAAACAACAAACCCCTGCCCTGCCCTGGCACGGTGCTCGTTTCAGATCCGATAGGATAGGCAATACAGATAAACTTTCATGTCTGCTCGACTAAACGGGATAGTTGATACTGGCCGCTTACCAGCTAAACGGTTTATCCGAGTTCTGCGTGTAATACTCATTGTTTGAAGATCGATCTTATCGGTCCGAAAGCAACCAAGAATATCTCACCGATATTATCAGAATATTCAACTTTATGGAATGCCCCTTTCAAACTTCCTAACTCATGATTGTGTACTACTCCCTCCATGGTGGGCGAAATTATTTTAAATAGTTTCGAAAATATTTTGTGAATTTTTAATACCAAAGGTTGATACGGTTTTTGTTCAATTGAGGTACTACGTTATGTACAATTATGTTCCAGAATGTAGCATATGGTGTCTACTCAAATCCTGAAAAAATTCGCTGACAATTCCAGGTTTTTTGAGGTTTCTCTAGATTTTTCCAGGTATGTATATGTATGTATGTATACCATTAAGCCATTTCCCTTTCAGGGTAGGCGTGACACTACCCGACTCGGGTAGTGTTTCTAGGTGTATAGTTTCTTGTAGTAAATAACTACAAGTGTGGGCTCACCACACCCACGATACGCCAACAGCACGCAGTAGTATTCTCGAATGGTCACCCATCCAAGTACTAGCCGCGCCCAACACTGCTTAACTTCAGTGATCTAACGGGAACTGGTGTTTCCAGCGTGGTATGGCCGTTGGCCATATAATATAATAATTTATATAATTATAATATAATATATGTATATAATATATAGGTATAATTTTCTGTAATACTACTGTATAATTCAAGATTTTTGGATTTTTAATGTAATCGGCTCGGAATACGTACAAGTTTTTTTTTTTCATTTGTGAAAGTAACTTTATAAAAGGACGAGTAATTTTTTAGTGGTACAAGTCTCTAGAGATTTAATTAATATTTTTAATTCAGAGAGTTTTGACAAATTGTTACAGCATATTCTTGAATATATTGCATTTGAGCTCTCTTGACATTGTCTATCCCCCAAAATTGAGGAATCGATCGAAAAGTTAGGGAATTGATTTAAAACATTAATTTGACGGTGACCACCTACCAAAAAGACAACATGACGTCCATGATTATATACCTACATACATAAAAAGTATTTCCATACCTTTATTCGGAAACTAGGTCGAACATCTATTCTTGAATATATTATTATGACCATCGAGTAATTAAATAAACTGACAAAAATAAAAAATAAACTAATTAATCATATCAGGAATTCTTTCACAAAACAGTTGCATTTTTAATCAAAATGGTTGACTTTTTGTCGAAATTATTGAACTTTATTTAACTTTTGACGAGTTGTCTAGTTTTAACATTACACTGCTTTAGTCAATTAAAAATAGTATTGATAAAAACACCAATTTTTTAGACAATTGGTCTGCACTGAATTTTTTATGAGGATTGTTCATAATAACTGTAAAACTGATCAATTAGTTGATAGAGTAAATATTTTAAACTTAAATTTCCAATTCCCTAATCGCTATTCCAATTATATTATAATTCTTCTAGATGAATTACTGTTCCAGTTCAGAATTTATTTAAATTTAAAAATTCCCTGTTCTAAATCAGAATTATAATTCTTCTTAAAAAAATCCTAGTTCCAATCCTGAATTTTAAATCTTTTCGCAAATTTCCAGTTTTAGCTCAGAATTTGTTAAAACTTTTAAATTCCCTGTTCCAACTCAGAATTCATTTAAATTTAAAAATTCCCTGTTCCAAGCCAGAATTGAAATTATTTTGAAAAATTCCCTGTTCCAATCCAGACTTTTAATTGATTTCGAAAATTCCATGAAACATATTTCAAATCAGTTAAAATTTTTGCAAATTTCTTTAATCCTCTAAAACACTGTGAAATATTTTGAAATGTCAAAAATCCCTTGAAAACCTGTTTTATCCTTGGAGTCCCTTGCAATCTTTGGAAATTTTTGAAAATAAAGCGTATCGTCCTGAAATTCGGGAAGAGTAGTCAAATATTTGTCAGAGGCTTGTCTGATCCGCATCCCCTTTTCCAACTCCCCGAAATTTTCAGGGCATCTAGACACAACCTTTTGGGAAATCTATGAAATCCGCTAAATTTTTACAAAATTCCTTAAAATAGTTTTAAACTCCGTGACAGGGTCTCTACTCAAATTCTGAAGAAAATGTGGGGTAACGATTACAAGGATTTTTAAAGTATCTCTAGTTTTTTTCACGCACAATTTTTCCTAATTCAAGTATTGAGTATCGCATTTTTTACAGAAATTCTGACCTTGCACCTCTTATAATCATTACGTACTATCTTTATGATGTTAACTTTAAAATAAGACAAGTATTTTCTTAATGGTACACATGCAGAATATTTCATTTTAATTTACTTATAAAGTCATTCAATTCAATTAATAATTTAAAAAAATGTTCATATTATTTTTGTATATCAATTTTAAGTACTTAAAATTAGGTGGATATTCAACACATAAATATTTTCAATAAAATATATTTTCAAGAAATTAGTGAAAATGATAAAAAAAAAGTAATACCTTTAAAAATGAAAAAACATCCTTATTGAATTTAGTATCACAGTGAATTAAACAATCTTAAGCACGCTCGGACAAATTCCCTGATTTTAGTAAAAATTCCCTAATATGTCCCTGACTTTCCATGACCAATAAAACTCCGTGGCATTTCCAGGTTTTCCAGGCTTTCTAGGTGAGTAGACAGCCTGTATAAGTAAAGGCTGCTTGATTTCTATAAATCATGAGAGTAACGATTGAATAATGAGTAGTATCAGTAACGAATTATATTTAATCAGTTAATATTTCTTCTTTTAGCGGCTAAATTGTCATTAGTTAACTTCATAAAGTTGTACAGGAAACGTTTAATTAACCCAAATTATTATCAAAAATTAATTTTGTTTCAAATAACTGATCACGAGACTGCCTAGTAAATGCCTTCGATTCAAATAATAAAATTCATAATTTGTCAACGCCTTCTCGGGTCTAAACGCTTCTAATTTCAAAATTTTTGAACTTTCCACTCTTTCAGGTCAATTCAGTTTTCTTTCACATGTCCCTCATATTTTAAAGAAAAAATACAAAAAGAATTTAGAGACTAACATGAGGAAAGAGTTAGCTGATTGACAAAGTTCAAATTCAAAATGAAAATCAATTTTAACACAAATGATTTAATTTCAAAATACTTTTTTCCTAGATTTTCCACATATGTATATACATCCATATATATTCTCGCAAGTCAATAGGTGCAAATCCTTAAATCTCCTTTGCAATTTTTACCTCCCATTTTCAGTAACTTCCGCTTCAATTTTTACATTCTCATCAGAGAAGGTGTGTGTCTCTCTGTATGCATGTGTGTAACTGCGTATGTATGTATGTAGATTTTTAGTCTGTTAGCACGATAACTTTCGAAAGAATAGATAGATTGGATTGGGCTTTAGTACATTCTTCAAGTGTCCTATAACGAAGGTCTAGTTCGCCAGCCAGCCATTTTGGATGAAAATTCAAAAAGTTAGCGCATTGACAAAATTTTTGAGACCACTTTTTTTAAGATTTAAAAACTCTATGTACGGATTTTCGTAGGACTTAAAAAGTCCAACAATTTATCCTCATGACTTCTTTTTTTATAAAAACAAAAACTACTGGAATTATTGTATTTACAAAATTCCAAAAAACAAACGAAAATGAACATTCAAATCAAGAGGAAAAAAACCCTGCTTTTTGAACTCCCTACAATATTGCGATGACAACCTTTCGAAGTTTTTGAAAAATGAAACTTTCAAATTTTTATCGCACAAAAAAATAATGAAAAATCAAAAATTCTATTTTGCGGTCAAACTATGCAAGATATGATAAAAGATGAAGAATCAAAAATTGTGAACATAAAAAATATCTACAAATATGTTATCAATCATTTTTTGATAGGATGCGTATTTCGGAATAACTTTTCGATATGACGCGTGGTTTTTGTTTCATTCGTAAAAAACAACATTGAAAATGAAACAATTAAATTCTTGGACAAACGACACAAGCTTAAAAAAATAAAAAGACAAAAGTTGTTAACCTAAAAAAAGAGCTACAAATTTTTTATCAACCATTTTTTGATTGGAGACGTAACACGCATTTGAGACACTGACACATTGACACACTTGTCGATGCTCTGACCTTTAATTTCACAATGCTTGCTCTCGAATGTGGGGGAAATACAAAGATCGAGCGCGTAGCGCGAGATAAATATATCATCAAGCGCGAAGCGTGAGAATCAACATTACGCGCTCTAGGTGCGCCCAAACTTGGGAGCCGCGCGCGGAGCGCGCGACGAGAGTGTGCCCGCAGAGCGGGTTTTTGTTTTTTCAGTTTGCTAAACATATATTCAGAGATCAAAAAGTCCAAATCCTTAAATCAACTTTGCAATTTTTCCCCTCCATTTTACATAGGTAAACTCTTTTCCCTTTTTACAAAATAACTAAAAACGTCTACAAAATCAAAACAAATAAAATTACAGTTTCGTGATTAAGGACTGCAATTTAAAAATAACTGTCTTTCCTTTTGAAAATATTTTGCTCTACTTTAATTAACATAATTACATCAAGAAACCCAAGATACCTAATTCTTGTTCAATTCGAGTTTCTTATCAAATTTATGATATTTTCAAATAATTAAGAAAATTTACATTTTCAGTTTCAAATTTTAAATTCAAATATGATTCATATCTATTTTAGATCTATTTGATTTTATATTATTTTCACGCTTAAACAAATCAACTAATCTATGAAATAATATCCATTTTATTTACAGGTACTTTTCGGGTACAGGAGAAAATTTATGTTTTTCGGTGGACCGAAAAATACAACATTTAAAAAAAAGACGAGGTGGTAGCCAATTCAATAAACAAATAAAAGCTGAATTATATAGTTTGCAATTCAATATTTTTAAATCTTGCTACAAGAAGAACTTTTGCTTTAAGAGTTATCTGATGAGCCTAGACATCCAATATGTTTAAAAAATATTTTTAAAAATGTTGATAACCTCCAGTGAAAGATTCAATAAAATATTAAATTTCGAAAATTTTTAACAACATTTTCTTATATGCCACAGGATCTGGGATCTTGCATTTGGGATCATCATATTATACGTTTTGAAGCTAAATTTCATTTTCCGGCGAAATTTGAAATTGTTTCTGGAGTTTATGGAAATAAGCTTTTTTTAAATATCTGTAAGGGACCGTAATTGTGAATTATTAAGAAATTATTCTTATCTCGGATTAATACATAGTAAATAATAGTACATACACAGAACATAATACATCAAATTCGATAGGTGGAACTAAGACTATACCACCATTTGATTCTGATATTAAAAAGACCTAAACATTCATTTTTTTATATCAATCAGACAATGTAAAAAATCAAGACGACTGCGAGAAATCTAATTTTCTTGTTACATTTAATAAATCTTGTTGAAAAATTGATAAATTTTTATATTTTTGAACATTCATCTGTCCGCCATCTTGAATCATCTTTTGTTGATAATTATATCGAAATGCTTATTTTTTACGTATTTTGCGTTTGTAACATTGTTGAGCATTGAAATCCATCTCTTTGAACTAATAACGAATACATTTTGTTAGAATAGATTGACATAAATCAAATTAAACATATCGAATAATTTGTTTTTATTTACATTACAGATTAAGGATGACAGCAAAAAAACTTAATCAATGTCTGAAGTTAACAACATAACTCATATTTCCATAATGCATACTGTTAACTACTGATAATTGTTAGTATAGGATTCCTAATTCGTATTTAATGACCGGTCTATATAATTACTTTCAATGAAACCTCAAAATTTGGGGTAAAGGGGACCATACGTTAAGAAATAATAATATCCTTTTGGTAATTTATTATTTAGTTCGAAAAATCAGTAATTGATTCTAAGCTATGCATTCGATTTTTGAGTCACAAAAGACCTTCAAATTCAATTTCTCAATAATATATGAAGTTAATTATGAAATAATTATAAGGGTTCAAATAGGGTAAGTGCGCCGGCCTCCACACACGTAACTGTGGTAGGAAAAATATTTATTTTCTCCCTCTTAAATTATTATAATGTTGTAAAAATTCAAATACTTTTTTATTCATGGACTTCTAAAAGTGAATTCCAAACATAACCGATCACCGTGCATTTATCCTATTTGTTTCATTTCATATTTTGATTTTTAGTTGAGAAGTAGATTGATAAAGATCAACGGAATAAGAACATTTTTAGCTTCACAAAGAATAAAGAAAAGATTCGATTCTTTCCAAATAATAATTGTCGAAATATATGATGCGGAGAATAGATATTTTTTAAGTATGCCTACTTACGGATTTCTGTTAATAATAAGTCTGCAAATCGACTCACCTGTAACCAAAAATAAGCCATCCATTAGTTTCGAAAACAGAACAAAATTAAATAATTTTCATATTGTTCACGTTTGAGACCCTCTGAACTTGAAAAAACGGTTTTCACGAATGTGTGTGTGGGTATCTTTAATACACTTTTTTAGTGTCGGAAACTGAAGATCAAGTTCGTTCGCCAGCCATTTTAAATGAAGTTTATTAAAAATTTATTTATTCGTTTAAATTTTATCCTCCCGACATTTTTGATAAAAACAAAATGATCAAAGTTATAGCATTTTCAAACTCCAAAAAAACAAACGAAAATGAAAATTTCAAGCCAAATAACGCGCGATATGAAAAAAAGTCAAGAAAAGAAAAATGTTGATTTTTGGAAACCCTGCAAGACTATCATAACAACCTTTAAAATTTTTCTGAAAAATCGAAAATTCAAATTTTAATTGTACAAAAAATAATTTTAAAAAATTTTCCTTTTGCGGTCAAACTATACAAGATACGAAAAAAAAGATGCTAACACAAAAATTGTGTACCCAGAACATATCTACAAATTTGTTATGAATTAATTTCCTATAGGACGCGTAGTTTTTGTTTCATTCGTAAAGAAACAACGTTAAAAATTAAAAAAAGAATTTTTGGACAAACGACACAAGCTACAAAAAAAGATGGATTGTCAAAAATTGTACACCCAAAAAAGATCTACACATTTTTTATCAATCACTTTTTGATACGATGCGTAGTTTTTGTTTTCATCGTGAAAAATAACATGAAAAATTTAAAAAAAAAACATGTGGACGAGCGACCCAAAGGTAAGAAAAAAGACGAATACACAAAAATTGTGCATTCATAAAAGATCTACACATTTTTTCACAATCACTCTTTGATAGGAAGTGCAGTTTTTGTTTGAACCGTAAAAAATTATATTAAACATAAAATGATTTTTGAAAAAATTGTAGATCATTTTTATGTGAACAACTTTCGTCTATTAATTTTTTCCGTACCTTGCGTCATTCAAAAAAAAATTATTTGTAGTTTTTAATGCTATTTTTGACGATTAAAACAAAAACTGCGCGTTCCTCCAAGAAATGATTAATAACAAATTTATAGATCTCTTTTGAGGAAACAACTTTTGTCCAATTGTTTCTTTCGAAGCTTGTGTCGTTTGTCCCAATTTTTTTTTCAAATTACAGATTTTACTAATAAAACAAAAATTACGCATTCTATCAAAAAGTAATTTAAATCACCAATTTGTAGATCTTTTTTGAGTGCATATTTTTTATTCGACTTTTGTCGTATCTTGCATAGTTTGGCCGCAAAATGGAATTTTCAATTTTTCATTATTTTTGTGGGATCAAAATTTGAATTTTCAATTTTCCATAAAAATGCAAACAGTCGTTACCATAATCTCGTAGGATGTTCAAAAAAAGAACGTTTTTCTTTCCATAATTTTTTTCATCGTGCGTTGTTTATAGCTTAAAATTTTCACATGCGTTTTTTCTTTAATTTTGTAAATGCTATAACTCTGGTATTCTTTTTACCAAAAAACGTCATTAGGATAACTTGTTTCTCTTTCTGAGTTGTTCCCCCAAAAAAAAGATCTACACATTTTTGAATAATTATTTTTTGGTAGTACGCGTATTTTTTGTTCAAATCGTGAAAAATAACATTGAAAATAGAAAATTAATTTTTTTTGGAAAAACGACACAAGGTGCAATAAAATATTAATCAACAACATTGTTTTTATATGATGCGCACTTCTATGAATTATAAAAACAAGACAATAAAAATACATTTGTTTAAATACCAATGCATATTATGAATTGCAATACACTGAAATCTCGGTTTAACCGGCGTCTATCGAGTTTAGCATGATTTATGGTCCCTAGGGTCGACTCGTGCAGTGCCGTAACTATCGACATGGCAAATGCCACGTTACCGACTGAAAGATAACCTGATTTTGCTTCCATTTGATATAATATAATAGGCGAAGCGCGAGGTGCGTGATAAGAATATGTTCGTTAGAGCCAAATGAGCTTTAACAAAAGTGAATTCACAATCACAAAATGGCATTTATCGATGATTTGATCTTTAATTGTGAAAGGACTGTGTACAAATGTGGGGGAAGTACAAGGACCAAGTACGCAGCGCGAGGTGAATATATTATCGAGTGTGAAGCGCGAGATCCAACAGATATGCGCCCTAGACGCGCTCAAAGTAGCGAGCTGCGCGCGCAGGACTCGATGAGAATATGCCCCTGCAACGTGCAGATTTTTTATTCAATTCTAGTCGTAGCTTCAAAATTACCAAAGCAGATTGCTCTTGGAAAATAACTGGATTTAAAAGATGAAAAAAGAAATTTAAACAATATTGGATATGGTAATCGAACCAATTGTCGAGGAAATAGTGATCGTCAGAGATTGTTATCCTCTTTCTTATAAACAAAAACTTACATAAAAAAATACATATATACAGACAATTAAAGATTAAGATAAAAATGTTCTCAAAAAGACAATCTGTCAAAACAACCATTTCTTGAAGTGCATTGTCCAATCGATCAAGAGTCGATCAATTTGTCGAGATTATTTCGCGAGTTGGCAACTTAACAAAAAAATGCTAATAAAGGAGAAATTTACTTAATTATTTGATAAAATAACAGAAGAAAGTTATTCGGTTCGGCACAAGAAAAAATCAAAATCTCCATTATTTAAGGTTCTCCGCAAGAATTATTAATACTCAACTGTACAAATTTTCCTTGAACATAACTACTCACTCAAAATGTTATCTATATAAGCCTATATACGAATTATTCCTATTATTATATGATTAAGCCAAGTCCCTTTCGGGGTCAGCGTGAACTAGCTCAGATCTAGATTCATTAAACTACTGGGGATAAAGGAATGTATATGGTAAGGGTAAGTAAGGGATGTGTAGGAGAAGGGATGGATTTCAGATCAATCTGGAAGTCGCATGAAGCTTGTTCATATCCAGGTCGCTGATCAATCTCTCTAGCAATCACGCCAGGTCAAGAGCTTCACAAATCCATCGTGCATCACGGTTCATACATAATACATCAAAAAAATCTTGTGGAGAGCAACACTCCACGAGGAACCATAAGTGTTTAAAATCGTTGTGTTTAAAAGTTAAATTACGTTGTGTTTAAAAGTTTCTGTCGTCTAACGCACCGATGACACATATCGTAATTCATTTCTTATGAACAGTTTTTTGCCACAATTTTTGTAAAACCTCTAATTCTGATAAGCTTCTGAATTTGTCCCTCGTTTAAATTTTTTAATAGTTTAATCATTTCTCCTGAATTTGTTATGTGAATAAAATTGCTATTCTAGAGAATTGTTTGAGTTGAATTCTGAAGAGGAAAAAAATGCAATAAGGTGGAGATTGATTTCAGTAAGAGACGACTGAAGCGGCCGATTTCACCTTTTTTTGTGTAACTTTTTTCCCTAACGTTATTTTGTCTAGAACAAAATGAAAAAACTTTCCGATGCCCTCGAAGCAGCGCTCGACTAAAGTCCATACGTAAAGGGGGAGGAAACTGGGTAGAGGGAGATAAAAGCAGAGAAGCAGGGAAGAGCTGGCGGAGAAAGCCTCGCGCTCTATCGCGAATCTTCCCTCGTGTGTAAACCTATAAAACGTCTACCTCTGTAGTTCCGAGGATCCCATGGCACACGTTCGCTGTTACATGCTGCTTTTAGGAATGGCGCATAATAACGGATCGCTGTACTTCGGTCACGTCGCTTTAACCGAAGCCAACCGAGTCTGCCACAAGTGGTCGTTATTCACTTCGTTGCGCCGCCGTGCTCGACCGGCAATATCTACTGTTCAGTTGTTCATTTTTCGAACATGCTTACGAACAATTGAAACTTTCACGAGTTCTTCCTACATTCAATTGAACAATATCGAGAAGGGGAATAAGCAAAATAGTGATGAATCAAAAGCAACGTTAATAGGACAGGGTTTTTGACAATTTGTGATACAAGGGGAAGGGGTCAACGCAGAATGTGACATCACACCTGGAAAATATAAATTAAGATAACAATTCTTTGAAATTCAAGAATTCTGAAACAGACTAAAATCAAATTCAAAATCTCATGTAACGTCCAATAATCAAGTCAATATATAGAATTCCTGAAAATAAAACAAGAATTCAACGATAAAATTTGGACAACCACCACAAAATGCTCCTATTGCAATTCCTAAACAACAAAATAAAAAAAAATTGTTTCTTTGGACAAAAATAAAAAAGAGGAAAGAAATGATATGATATGCTTGTAAAAATGAAAATTAGTGAATTTATTTTACAAATAAGGGAACCTAGTACGAGGTGGATACCAGTACGAACTTGATGATGGGAAAAAGTGTGACACAGCCAAATACCTACATTACCGACCTCACTTTTTCAATTTTCCAAATTTTTTGTTGAATCTAAGAACTTTTTTTGTAAATAAAATTTCGGGCTGAAACTTTGGGAAATGTATGAGAAGACAATAAACTACGTTTACGTACTTTATTCGATGAGGAATTTCGCAAAAAATTATTCTCGAAAAAATTAAAACTGGGTGCATTTTTTGAACCTAAGAACTTTTTTTATAAGTGAAATATCGGCTTCAAACTTTGAGAAATGCAAGAGCCGACAGTGAAGTACGTTTATGTACATCATTTGAGTATAAAAGATGCAAAAAGAAAAATTCCAACTAAATGTCAACAACGCTTGCCAGTTCGGTCGGTATTCGCGATGAGCATGAAAATGCGAATTCTGGCGGCCACTGAATGAGGCCAATAGCGATTTCAATACTTACATAATTCAACATTGAAACAACATATTTCACTCAACTTTTATGCCGGACACAACTTTCAACAAATATTATTGTAAGAACACCGGATCATCAATCTTTGACAGCGTGGACCCCATATATCAGATGTAGACGAGTCAGCTGATAAAGCCTCGATTAGTGGCCGCCAGACTTCGCATTGTCGTGCCCATCGCAAAAATACCGACCGAACTGGCAAGCGGAACCGGAGTTGACACTTAGTTGGAATTTTTCTTTTTGCATCTTTTATACTCAAATAATGTACATAAACGTACTTTACTGTCAGCTCTTGCATTTCTCAAAGTTTGAAGCCGATATTTTACTTATAAAAAAAGTTCTTAGGTTCAAAAAATGCACCCAGTTTTAATTTCTTCGAAAATAATTTTTCGCGAAGTTCTTCCTCGAATAAGGTACATAAACGTAGTTTATTGTCTTCTCATACATTTTTCAAAGTTTCAGCCCGAAATTTTATTTACAAAAAAAGTTCTTAGATTCAAAAAAAAATTCGGAAAATTGAAAAAGTGAGGTCGGCAATGTAGGTATTTGGCTGTGTCACATACCCTTAAAACAAAGATTCTGTAGTATTTTTTATGAGTATTAATATTGAAAAAGATTTGTACAGTCAGCTTTTTTACTAGTAACTTCCTATTCTTCAATTGAGAAATATAGAAATGTGTTTTCGACGTGGTAATGCAAATTTTGTTCGCTGTCAGAATCTCATATTTTAAGGAATTAAATTGCTTGAAAGCGAGGAAATGATTAACCTCTTAATTTTCGTCAAAAATATATTTTACGTGTTTCTATGAAGAGTTTCATTCGGTATCAAAGTTATTTTCCTAATTTAAGATTGTAAACACAAATAAGAAAGTCCTACTACCCAAACAACTTTTAAATAAATAATCAGGTTCACCAACATGACCAAGTCCATTTATATGTAGCTCATACAATTTTTATAAGATATCACAAATGATAACTGTTTGAATGAAAAAAATGTTTTTGAATCACAGTTTTGGATTATTGTTCCACGAATGTATACAGAATGTTCTTCGATAATCGATCCGACTTTGAACCAAAAAGGACCATCTGAATAAAATTGCAACGTGTTATTACGTATAAAATATATGATAAAAGGCTAATACAATTCACGTGATGGCTTGAGAACTCATCTTTTTAGTTGAAAATTCAACTAATTGTTAAAAATTCGTTTTATTGATTGATGATTTAAATACTTTGTTGAAAATTCATTTTTTTTATCAAACTTTTTCATATGAGAAGTTAACTATTCTATTTTGGATGAAAAAATGATAGTTTTAAGTTAAAAATTCAACTATTTGGTTGAAAATTTGTGTATATTGATGTAAATTGGCATTTTTTGGTAGAACATTAATCTTTTTCATTAAAAAATTGACTACTTGCTTTAAAGTTGAACTACTTGGCTTAAAATCCATTTTATTAGTTGAAGATTCAACTTCTTTTTAAAAAATTCGTTTCTTTTTGTTTAAAAAAATTTTTTGAAAATTTGAATATTCAATTTTTTGTTGAAAATTGATAGTTTCTAGTTCAAAATTCTACTGCTTCGTTGAAAGATGAACTACACGGAATAAGTTTATGCGTGACCAAGTCACGAACTTTTACCTAGGTCTCGGATACGAGATAAAAAAATTAAACATTATATACTTATTTCTATGAGAAATGTATGGATAAATTTCGAAGTTTTTCACGAACAGGTAGAATTTCCTATGAACAGTTCCTGAAAAAATCAGACTAAAATGTAAAGAGGAAAAATGTTATTTGTGCGATTTAATTTATATTAATTTATAACTTCGCATCTCAGAAGATTCGTACCCTCAAAGACTGCTGAATCGCTAGTTTCTAAACTTAAACCAGGAGTAGGTATTATAAAACTTCTAGCCACTCATCCGTCGAGTTCGAAGCACACATATGAGCGCTAATACGCACCGAACGTTTGGGCGAGCGTGTGTGAGGGCCACGTACAGGCGAACCTACTTTCCAGTTCCCAGATTTGTCGGGCAAGCTCTTGAGTACTCTGAGAATCTTTTCCCAATCACTCGTAATATTTTTTTGTAATGATTCATGTACAAAAAAGTGATGAAGCGTTTTAGAATTTTCACATCGAGTTCGTCAAATCTTTATCAAGGTTCGCAGATTATTTACGAAAATACATCAATACCCGATGAATTTTCCTCCTATCCGAGACCTAGCTACTAGTTCGTGACTTTTTTGCGGATAAATGTTTTCCGTGTACTTTCTTGAAAATTCATTTTATGACTTGAAGATCTATCTCTTTGACTGGAACCTTAACGATTTAATAACAATAATAATAACTTTTAGGTGCAAATTTATACTTAGATTTCAAAATGCAACTGTTTTATAGAGAATTCGCCTTTTTGAAAGTTGATAAAATAAAATATGTATTTAATAATTATAATTGAATGAAAATTTAATCTTTTTGGTTAAAAGTTCTGTTTTTAGGATTCATCGTTTAAGTTGAAAATTAAACTATTTTGGTGGCAACTTAATTATTTTGTTAAAAATTCTACTATTTTGTTGAAAACTCTTTTTTTGTTGTTGTTGAAAATTGAACTATTTTATTGAAAATTCATCTCGTTGGATAGAAGATGCGTCCTTTCGGATAGAAAATTCATCTGTGAACTAAAAAATTCGTCATCTCGGCTTGGAAATTGAACTACCTGGTTAAAAAATTCAACTATTTTTTTCAAAGTTTATCCCTTTTACTTAGAAGCTCAATTATTTGGTTCCAAGCGCAACTGTTTGGTTGATAATTGATTATTTATTTTTTAAATTCATCTTTGTAGGTTGGAAATTCAACAATTTTGTTCAAAAGTAATCTCTTTCCGAAAATTGAACTGTTGCATTGAAAAATTTGCCTTTTCCGATAGAAAATTAATCTTCCTTAGTAGAAAAGTTTTTGTATAAAAATTCATCCTGCTTGGTTAAAAATTGAAGATTGAACAATTTGTCTAAAATGGAACTTTTTGTGTTTGAAGTTTAATCTTTTTTGTTTGAAAATTTCACTATTTGGTTGAAAATTCATCTTTATAGGTTGGAAAAGGAACCATTTTCTTAAAAATTTAACTATACTTGAATTTCAATTCAAGAGTGGTTTTGGTTCTGACCTTCGACTTTAATTAAGCGTCTCCGAACGTAAACATCCGGGCCCTGTCGCAATATTGCGCAACGTGACGCAGTTATCCAGCTAGGCCGTTAGGGTACTGCGCTTGTTCGCTATGCTAGTGTTTTGTCATGCATGAGTGACCACGGCACATGGGGACCGTGGCTTCTCTCAACAGAAACCGTTGTGCGCCGTAATTCTTGGAACGCATAAATCGAATTTTCGAAAATTGAAGTTCGAGTATATTTTATTGAAAATTCCTATCTTTTTAGCTTGAAAACTCAACTCTCTAGTCAAAATCCATCTCTTTTGGTATGCATTAATCATATTTAAAACAATTTATTTCTCTATTATTCCTTATTTTTCGAATTAAATCGAAAAAAAATTGGACCTAAAGGGGTGGGAGAGTGTTATTATTTGTGACGTCACCCTAGGTGGTTCAAGCTCTGTGTGATATTCAATCTGATTTTGTCGTAAATCAGTGAAAATGTTTACTGATTCAAGTCAGTAATCTATTTCTCACTAATTCATATTCATATACAAAATAAAATCGTAATAAACACATGATTTTCCAATAAATCCATGAAACATGTATAGCAAGTGATACTTTTGCCCTTAGAAATCAAAAGAATTTAGTAGAATCCAACAAATTAAACTTTCTTTATTTTAATATATATTATACATTAATATTTTAACTTTCAAATATAATTCAAAAGAATTTAACAGAATTGAAAAGAATTCAATGAAATTTCAAACAAGTTTAATGAAATCAATTAGGTTTAAAAAGAATTCATAATAATTCAATGGAATTGGACGGATTTTAGTGGAGTTTAATGGAACTCAAACGAATTTAATTTAATTTAATGTAAATTGAAAGGAATTAGATTTAATCAGGGATTGAATAAAAATATTAAAATCTGATAATGGAACCATTTAGAAAATAAAGAATTTTTAATCTTAAACATTCGTAAGTCGTAAGTAATTCGTAAGTCGAGAATGAATAAAAATGAGGAAGATTTTATAATGGAGATTATTGAATTATGTAAAGTATCATAAATAAATAATTTTTGAAGAATAGAAAAATTATACGTAATTCCTAAAATTTTATTTTTTCTGTTTCACGGATTCTTTCTTTACAATGTGTATTAGTACTTTTTACAAGTATATTCAAAAAATCTAATCCTACCATTTCCAAAAATGGTTTTTACCATTTTCTTATTTATAGTTAGTTAACCATAGGTATTTAATCTTAACTTCCAGGAAGTACGTACAATATAAATCTCGAAACAACAAAGTTTTAACAAAACTACAGATTTATTTCCGATAATTTTTAAATATTCACGACTCAGAACAGACTTTACTTATTTAATATTTTGGTCTTCGTTCCAGGCGAGCGAAAGTTGTTCTATGGACAAATGAAAACTTAAAATAAGTACTAAAGTATACACAACTTTTAAGTGCACAATTTCGAAGACGTTTATAGAATTCTAAAAAATATTTCTGCTTCACTCAAATAAATATTATCATTACTTCAAGACAAGAAAATAGTGTATAAATGCCTTTGCCTTCAAATAATCAATAACAAGATTTAAATATTCAAATTTAGCTTAGAGCGAAAATTTCGAGAAAAAAACGTACGATAGACAAAAAAGTCAAGAAAATTGTTTCCATCTTTTCGAGAGCTCTTTTGCCTTTTTTTGTAACTTGTCGAGTTTATGTAAATAATTGAGAATCTTAATTTTTCAGGAAGAGGAATAACATTTTCTCTTCCTAAAAATGCGGGCTTAAGATGAAAATGAAGATGGTTTAGATGCTGCAATAGTTTAAAAAAAAAAACTATTTATTCAAAATTTGGATAAACTCATGCTCATACTCATAATTTTGTAAAAAAGTATCTTTTTATTACATCGGTTAGAAAGGTTTTATCTAAAATCCTTCGAAAAACTACAGATTCAAGATTTACTCCATTTAATTGAATCGGCTTGCGGGTTCGATTTCCGCCTCGCACTCTGGAAGAGCCTCGGTGGCCCATGCGGTGAACACTTGCCTAGCAAGGGAGTTGTTCATCTCCGGAGAGTCTTGGGACCGGTACCTCTAGAGGAAAAAGTTCTCTAAGTACTAAAGGCTGTTGCTATTGGTGGTTCGGAACCCACCTTAAACTGTAGGTCCCTCTCCCACTACCAAGAAAGTGCGTGAGGATGTGTGTAAAGGAATAGGGAAGAGATACAAGAAAAATGTAAATCCTTAGCTTAGGGGACACATTAGAAGCTTCCATTCCATTCCAATAAAATTAAACCTTGCTGCGTCACTTCGGGATTCGAACCCCCGACAGCCTCTCAGGCTTACCAAATGTAACCAAAGCACGTTTTGACTAAAGTCGAGCGAGAGGTTTGTCGCCGAGGATGATTGTGCCTATACGATGGTTGTGATCGAATGCTTACCTTCAAAACTGGACTGTCAAAGAAATCGGCTGAATTTGGGAGACGGTTTTTTGTAGTTTTTGTCTCCCCTGGCCAAACTTCCAGGCAAATGCGAGTACTTTTAATAAAGTTGGATGCTGCCACCGGGTTATCACTGTTTGTGATTAAATTCACACAGTAATTCTAAGTCCACCCTTAGTGAGAAAAAAATGTCCACAGGCCCATACCCAGTGAAGTGGAATCGTCTGGCCATACATGGTACATGTACTCATGTTAAAGGTCTTAAATGATACTGAAGCACCTACGGTGACCCGTGAATAGACCTTTGTCAGAGGGGTTTTAAAATAATAATATAGTACAATAGGTTTTCGATCGCAGTGCTACGGGACTCAAATTTCCAATTTAAATGACTAAAAATTGTAATACGTTTAAAAATATAAGCCTGTCGAAAGTTGTTTGATATTAATTTGATAACATATAAAAGAATATCAAATTTTCGTTGAATTACTCGCAAGCATTTTTTGTTCTCAATAAATTGACTTGCGGATAAAAATACACTGGAACCGCGTGTATAGGGTAAGGAGGGACAACGCCGACCGGTGGGACAAAGGTGACACTACTTATAACATCGCTATTATTTAACAATTTTTATATTACTTTCCATTAAATGAATCTATTTTATTATAGAGATAGTGTTACATACTATAATATTGAAAATTGACGATGTAAAAGAAAAATTAAGCAGAAAACAGTTTAACGTAATTCAAGTCCAAAGTATATTAAATATAATAAATAATTGAGGCCCCACCAGTGGGGCAAGCCCGACGAAAATAATAGTTTACACGTGCTTAGGTTAAAAACGTATTATAAGTTTTGTCGATAACTGGTCGGTAATCTAGAACAGCCACTTAACATATGTACTGGACTACATGCAAGAAACTATTAAATATTATTATTTAAAATCCGAATGGTAGAGCGGGTGTTTTGTGTTGATACGATAGAAACCTTTGCGCGTAGTCCGTCTCCAGTATAATGCCACCGCATAAGAGGTTATATCACAGCTGTCACTATTTTTATTAAAAATAACTTATTTTTCTTACTGGATATGTTTAAAGGTAATTTTTTCAGTACATAAAATACCATATACGCGAACCATCATGTTTTGCCATTTCAGATGTTTTGATTTTCATAAAAAGCTGCGGTCGGGTTTGCCCTCCGGTCTGAGGCAAAGCCGACGAAATGCAGCTTGTTGGAAATACTTGAGTTATCAAATCAATGTAATTAATACTAATAGGAATATGATATACAATAATGTAGGACTCGAAATGAAAAACAATTGATCAATTCCACATCTTATTGACTTTAAAAAAAGCATTCACTGTTAAGTGGTCGGCGCTGCTCCTCCTTACCCTATCCGCTTTTCGAGAATGTAAATATTCACTTATTATCCTCCTGGGAGGGGATCCCACCACTGCTCCTCAGCAGAGGGGACATGGGAGAGTTTACCGCTCACTAGGTGGCGCTGGCGAACTTACATAAGTGCACGCTAAATTCGAACTCAAATTAAGCAAAGTAAAGTTTTCAAAAGAAAACTATAAAGAAGGAATGGAAAAAATATGAATCGTGGATTGTAGCTTTATTAGAAGTTGACTGCAAAGTCGGAAAGTATTATTGAAAAGGAAAAACAAAGGTTTTTTTAGAGAGATAAGTTTTGAACAACAGTAAACAATCCACCTTAGCTGCTGTTGGTCAAAACTTACCTTCCTATGCTTAATTCCTACCAAATATTTCGTTTCTTCTTTTATAATACTTTCAAACTTTGCATTTCACCTTTATTATTAGGCTACAATCAAAGTTTCATATTTTGTTTCGCTTATGGTGAACTCTACCATCAACAACGGCTAATTGGTTCGGTTAGTCACGTGGTACTGCGAGGTGGTGGATGCCAAGCGGATATAAATGAGAGCTATAGCAGGGATATACGTGCGAGAGGATATAAGTGCGACCAGATATAAACGCGGTTTTAATGTAGAACGTATTGATAAATAACTTGAAAAACTTTAAACCAATTGTTTTTATTTTCCAAAGCACGAAAAATGGTTGTTATTGTTGGAAAATAATGAATAAAATTATCTAAAATAGACGATTTAATTACTGCTTTTTTGAAAATGTACAGTACATGCTCGAATAGAGAAGTAATTAGGTGACCGTAAACCAACGCATGTGCGTCCTGATCTCGTGTTAATCAATTTAATCGAATAATAATCCATTTAAACGAGTAGAAATCGCTCGCGTGCCGTCGCGTCGCTTGAGTACCATCCACTAGCATCGTGGTCAACCAGTCTTTGTCCATGGGGTAGCCGAGGTTTCACCGCATTATTAATTGGACGGCGTATACCATATATACCATAGCAAAGCAATAACATTAGCGAAATAATATAATAACGCTATCATGCTGGCCAGCGGAAGCTATTGAGGCACGACCAAAATTTACCTTGGCACGATCAACAAACCCCGGAAAATCTAGATTGGTTATTATTAGGCCTGGTGCGTTGCATCAAAACCCACCTCAGCTAGAAATTGAATGAGGCTAATTAAGCGCATTATGCCCATGGAGAGAGACTCTATATTGATGCGGTTTTGCAATCCTACCCTGTCAAATTCATCTGTCAATTCCTGTATCATGGCGCAGCGTAAAGTAAAAATATCAGAAAATGAGATTTTCCGCAGAAAGAACTAGGGTTTCCGTTTTGTTGCAGGTCATTCTCTTACGAATTCATTTTGAACTCCAGTTATTTTCGCATTTAATCGCATTTAAATCATGGTGTCCAGTAAAAGGCCCATACGAAATTATAGGACATTTAAGGACAATAAAAGGACATTTTCTGAAAATTTCAAAAACACCTCCTGTTTGTTTTATGACACCAGGTTCCAGGTTCTTTAATGAAACCCGAAAAAAGATGAATCCGTGAATAAATAATATATATTTATCTTTCAAAGCATAAGACTAGATATTACGGAATCACAGATTCCTTATATCTTTTTATGTTTTTTAATCAACGCTTCAGTTTTTTTTTCTTTCAGTAGTTCTGTTCCGATGCGAGCCGATTCTTTCAAGGCTTCATCCATGATTTTGGCTTACTTCTTTTCCAGCCCTATCATAGCGGCTGTTGATCGTTTTTTTGCTGAAAAAGCCTTGTCCATATCATACTCATCGTTCTTCTGTTGAATGCAAGTTTACTCATATTTCGGATGGGCACTTCGCGCGTACTGAATTAGACGCTTTGATACCATGAAGTTTTTTAAACCTTCTATGTTAACGATTCCGTCAATAATGATAAGCTGTGCTATCAACGACTGTTCGTGCTGATTTTCAACCAAGCACTCTTTGTTAACGGAGAACCCTCGTTCTAAATCTGCATTGCTGTGCGATGAAATTAGTATTTTTATACGAAGAGCAACAAGTTGCGATAGTTCTCCGGACCATGAGGGTTAATTATTTTAATCCATAAATGCTCCAAGAGCATCGACGTTCGTTCGAAGAAGCGCATCTGCTCTTTCGTAGTTTCTTTCGAAAAAATTAGATGGAATTCGAGTTCAACCTCGTCCGCTACAGAACCCGAAACTTGCTTATTTTCTACAATTCTACGTAAAGCAATAGTCAATCTCTGCTGTGCGATTTTTATTTTGAGAAGGATAATCGAAGGATTCAAGCACGAAAGACGTTACACCAGAGATAATTTGAGGGGCGATCTTTCAAGCAGCATTGAGAACATCCTGCTGAGCATACCCGATCTTGATGTGTTGCGGTAATAGAAGATTATTTTTGTCTTTCAAGTCCAGAACCGTAACGCTCTATTTGCCTAATATTTCTGGCTTGACGAATTTCTGTACAATTTTATGCATAAGTGACAGCAGATCGTCTTATAGAAATGGCGTCAAAGGATTATTAGACTGAAATTCTTTCGAGAACTGTTCAAATTGAACAGCTACCTATGTCCTATTCGAAGAAGGCCAGTTTTGCAGGCAGGAGCTTTTCATCGATTAAGTCACTAACAATCTTGACGCTATTGCACGTTGATCCCGTTTTGCCTTTTTTGCGCTATCAACGTACTTTTCGAGATGAGGCAAAATACTACGTGCCGTGGGTACAACTGGCACGTTTTCGAGACACCGTACAGCACAACACTTTTTCGGGAATATTGTAGACCCTGATAAAGTGGCGTAGTCAGCCCTTCGAGATGGAACGTTTTTGAATAGATTGTACGCAGCTCTCAAGAAATCGATAAGTTTCCACTCAGTCTTTTGGAACCAGGTTTTGAAAGCTCCATGCACCATGTCCAAGCCACAGAAATCGAGATCGAGCAACGTTTTGTTTTTCAGGACTTCGTTCAAATCCGATTGGAAATCTTTAGCGAATTTTATGTTAACGTTTGGACCGTCCATTGAGATGTGTATTAGTTTCACCAATACTTCCGTAGACACGCTGTTTTTAACTGTTTCAAGTAGGTGAAGGGCCGATCATTTTCCCAAGAACGCGGATGTGAAATGTCTTGTGGCTACTTCATTTTTAGCCTCGTCTCAAAACCAGAAGACGTTGTCCATCTGTTTTTTTTTTATGCTGATTTTATTCAGACTCTCATCAAAACCTAATACCAACTCTGTAGTGGTCACCATCAAACTCATCATCTCAAGCGCGAAATGCAAAACAATATTCATTTCGACAACCGTATTTATTTTATCAGAATCGGTTCGGAAAAAATATCATTACGCACGAATGTATACATGTAATTTTTAGCGAAACTGAGGTACATTTTTTCAGGTTAGTTGCTAATAATATTTTGAAATAAAATCAAATTCGAGAGGATACAAATAATTCAAGGACATTGCGTAATATTCAAGAACATTCAATAACTTTTTAGGAACAGACGAAATTTAAAGACACTATAAGGTCTTCAAGGACTTCAAGGGCCACTGAGCACCATGTCAATGTTGTAGAGAATATTTTTCTAACAAAATTACCCATATTGAACATCACATTTATATCACGTTTTCCTCCTTCTGCAATTCGAATTGCTGGTCCCTCTTACTAACTTCAAATGTAATCTTGAATGATGGATTTAAGAATTAGTAAATTTTATTAAACTTTTTCAGTGAATTTTCTTTATTTGACTTTCTTCGACCTTGTTCTCAAAGTATAATGAATTTTGAATTTCTATGGAATAACCGAAATAACTCAAAAATGCCATTTTTTATAAATAAAATAATCTTGACAAAAGCAAGATGTATCAAAAACTCCCACCAAGTATCTACATGAATTTTAATGTTTTATTTATTCGTGCTGGAGGTTTTGATTTCATCAAAAAGAAACTCAAATTGATGCTTCAGGGAAATAGAAAAAGAGAAAAAGTCGTTAAGCTGGTCAGTGATATAATAATTTGTTCTTATTATTATCATGTTGATGCATTTATTTTTATCATTCAAAGACAATGTAGGCCAGACAAAAGTTTCTTTCTTTTCTTTTAATACTCAGAAGTATCTTTTAAAATATTTTTCTCAAAACAAAAAATATTATTTATCAAACTGATTTAATAACTAGAGCAATATTCAATTAGCTTTATACTTTTAATAATGTCTTTTATTGAAATGTACTTTTATTCTTACAGTATGGAAAACAATATTTTTTATGAAATGTGTGATGAGGAATGTCAGCGAATGATAAACGCCTCAAACGAACGATCTTAGATACTAATGCCGTCGTGGTGACCTTTTCATAGTGGAAGTGATCAAAGTGAAGAATGTGCATCTTACTATGAGATGATCAGTCAGTTTGCGTATTCTTGTGTAATCTTTGACGTATGATGACTTTGTGAAGCTCTCCGTCTGGGGATATTGCTAGAGAGATTGATCAGCGACCTGTATTGGAACGGTGTTGCGAAACAAACATGTTGCTTGTATAAGCAACACGGTAATTCCAGATTAATCTCAAATGTATACCTCCTACAATATACTTCCCTTTCTCACTCTTCCCATGTGAATTCCTTGATCCTTGGTAATATAACGAGGGTAGAAGCGAGTGATTTACGCTTACCCCGAAAGGGACTTGGCTTAATTGTATAATGAAAATATTATTAATTCAGACTGACGCGAGAACTACCTTAATTCAATTATTAATTATGAGCAGAATGAAAGACTGATAATATTACAAATGAAGAATCATCAATGAGAATTAGAGGGGTCTAAAATGTTCGTATTTCTGTGAGGATTTAATACATCTACTTTGACGGATTCAGATCGCTAAACAAAAGTGTGACCTTAGCATCATATTAAACGAGAGTAAATTTGCATGTGATATCAGATAGTATGAGTAAGCATGGGTTTTAATTATTTCCTCGAGATGAGATTTCGCCGCGGTAGTTATTGAGCGTTAGTCTGGTGTAAATTCCGGGATCCCGGCTAATCGGCATAATTCCACGGAATCCGTAATGGACTTTGGGATGGTAGAACGTTAGTGAGCGTTAGCTGCAACAACTCCGACGGCAAATTAGATCTTCCTGTTCACCCGGTGACCAACTCTAAAGAGCTTAATGCAATAGATTTTGCCGACTGTCCACGAAATCTGATCGAAGAGGATTGCTTGGATCTAGATTTCGTCCTGTGATGGATATACTCAGTGCCAGGTGGATAAGATTCAAGACAGATACTTAGATAGTTTCCCCAAATTGAAATCGCCTAAGATTCTACTGCGAACACTCTATCTTCAATGAAATACAGAACTGATATTGACACCAATTCCCTTGGCATGCTTATTATTAAGTCCAATACTGCGGTACTGCTGAAGATAGGTATTATCTATACACTTGGAGTCGAACGGAGATATTGAGGAAAACGAGTTTTTACCTTCACTGATCTGCATCTTCCAATCAGTGCTCCCAACGC
>CAKNXH010054204.1:62984-91797 GCA_932178445.1 Andricus quercusramuli
TTTTTTTTTTTTTGAGAAAACAGAAATTATATTAATTGTTGTAGCATTGTTCATGTCCTAATTCATTTCTTAAGAACATTTTTGACCTTCATGTGACCTCTATAGGTGACTGTGACCCGTGGATAAAAATATGTCCGTGCGTAAAATTTCTCGCTCTTTCAGAATCTGAGATCAAAAAGATGATATCTCTTGAATTACGTAGTTGAGCTTCAAATGACCTTGATCCTGATGTGTAGGGGTTATAGGGGCAACAGATTCGTGATCAGCGCACTCGAAAACGTATAGTTCACTTGGTTTGGTTGGAGGACTTTTGGATTTCATTTTGTGGCCCTGTGTAATTGATCACCGAACCGAAAACGAACAAAATTAAGAATGTCTGGGGATAATCTTTTGCTGCCTTATGTGAATAAGCAATGGTAACGTACTAATATCAACATATGTAAAAGGCCCGTAGGGCCCTTCATAAAATATATCGCTTTGTTAAAAATTCGGTTTCCTTCTAGTTCGAAACTGAACTCTTTGCTTGAAAATTAACTTTTTTGTTAATAATGCATCTTTGTAGATTGAAACTTCAACTATTTGGTCAAAAATTCAAACATTTTGTTACAAATTGAATTATTTTTTTGATTTAACTATTTTCTTGAAGTCATCTTTCGGGCAGAAAATTCAACTGTTTTGTTAAAAATGTATTCTTTTGGAGTGAAAATTCATCTTTTAAGGTACAAAAGTCATCTTTCTTGATTGAAAATTGAATTTATTGTTGAAAATTGAACTGTCTTCTAAAAAATTCATCTTTTTGGACTGAAAATACGTAGTTTATCGACATCCCCTTATGGTCGGTTCTAATATAGCAGATATTCGCTTTTTTCTGATTCAGGGTCCAAATTAACTCTGCATCTTTCACGACAAAAATTTCGATACCGAAATGAAGTAAACGTAATAATCGTGTCTAACTAAAATGTTCTTTCTCTACCCGTGCAGAAATCGCCATATAGATTACCGATTACCGACTAGGGCCTGATCCGATGTGTACTATCTGGTCCCGATAGGAAGAATTCTGTGGCCCTGACTCGTACCAGACCGGGCTATGTACTGTGACGTCATATAGCCTCTTCGCAGCGCCATTTTAACCCATATGCGCTAGATGTAATGTAACCACGATCATAACCTTAATTTTTGTTTTCCTTCGTGGTGTTGTGTTGCAAATGTGATGGGAGTGTTCGTCCCGTATAATATATTCCTAACACATTAATAATAAATGCCAAAATTAAGGAGCACACCGCGAGTTCGCAAACATCGTGCCATCAGCAAAATTCTGTATTTACGCGATGAAAACGAAAGCAACGAAGGTAAGTCTTTTATGGTATTATTAAATTTTATGGTATATTTAATTGTATTGTGCTGGATCCAAGTTTTAACCTAAACATTCGATTTCCTCATTTTTGTCAAAAAAAATTATTATTCAATATTTCTTCGCTCGGTAGCGCTTTTTTGTAAAACAAGTAGTTGCAATTTTGAGGTTATATTTTGAATTTCTACGTTTGAAGTTATGCATGTTATCGCTCCAGTGGCGGCATAAGGGGTAATATTTGTGGATTAAAATGTGGAAATGTGATTTTGAGATCAGATTGTACTCTAATAATGCAAAACAGTTTCAGATGTTGATGTTGATGCAGATGATGAGGAAGAAATTAATAATGATGTGAATTGTGAAGAGGAAATGCTGTCCCACATAAGCGTCTTCTGAAATGCAAAAGACTGGGACGGTAAGGGACTGTACTTAAATTACATAACAGCTCAAGGGGGGGGGGGTCTAGACATTTTGTTACGATTTGTTACGGTAGGATAATTCTTCTTTTTGGATTAAAAATTCAACTGTTTTTGTATAATATTAACCTTTTGTTTAAAATTCATATTTTGTTGCTGATAAGTCAACCGAAATATCTTTTGGATGAAAAATATTTTTTCTAAAAATTTGTCTTTTTAATTTAAAATTTCAACTTTTTTTAGTAGAAATATTGCAACTGTTTTGTTGAAAATTCAACTATTTTCCAGAAAATTTACTTTTTGTTTAAGATTTGTATTTTTCTGTAGAGAAGTCTATTGAAATCCTTTTCGATGAAAATGCAACTTTTTTTTTTTTTTAATTTGTCTTTTTGATTTAAAAATTCACCTGTTTTAGTAGAATTTTCATTTTTTTCGGACAATGCATTTGTTTGGTTGAAATTTAACAATATTGTTAGAAAGTCATACTTTTTGGTTAAAAATTCAACTATTTCTTTTAAGTTTTTTTTAGTGCATCTATTTTGAAAGAAATATTTCATCTTTCTTGAATAAAAATGCAACTGTTCTGTTGAAAATTCATCTCTTTTTTGAAAATTTGTTTTCTCATTTCAAAATTCACCTGCTTTAGCAGAAATTACATCTTTTTGGATAAAAATGCAACTGTTTGGTTTGAAATTCAACAATTTTGTTGAGAAGTCATACTTTTTACTTAAAAGTTCTGCTGTTTCGTTGAAAATTTAACTATTTTGTAGAAAATTTACTTTGTGGTTAAATTTACTATTTTGGTGTTTAAAAGAAAACTGAAATCTTTTCTGGATGAAAATTCAACTATTAAAAAAAATATTTTTTTTTATTAATAATTCATCTGCTTTAAGAGAAATTTCATCTTTCTTGGAGAAAAATACAACTGTTTGGTTGAAAATAAAACTATTTTGTTAAAGTCATACTTTTGGTTGAAAATTCTGTTGTTTTGTTAAAAATTCAAATATTTCCTAGAAAATTGACTTTTTGTTAAAAATTTTTATTTTTCTGTAGAAAAGTCTATTGAAATCCTTTCGAATAAAAATTCAATTCTTTTTTTGAAAATTTGTCTTCTTGATTGAAATATTCACATGTTTTAGTAGAATTTTCATTTTTCTTGGACAAAAACGCAACTGTTTGGTTGAAAATTCAACACTTTCTTAAAAATTTGTCTTTCTGATTTCAAAATTCACCTGCTTTAGCAGAAATTACATCTTTCTTGGATAAAAATGCAACTGTTAGTTTTAAAATTCTAAAATTTTGTTAAAAAGTCATACATTTTGGTTAAAAATATTGTGCTGTTTTGTTGAAAATGTAACTGTTTTGTAGCACATTTTCTTTTTGTTTAAAATCCATATTTTTGTGTTAAAAAATGAACTGAAAACTTTTCTGGGTGAAAATTCAACTTTTTTTTTGTTTTAATCAAAAAATCATCTGTTTTAAGAGAAATTTCATCTTTCTGGTATAAAAATGCAACTGTTTGTTTGGAAATAAAACTATTCCGTTAAAAATTCATCCCTTTTGGTTGAAAAATTCGTGTTTTTGGATGGAAAATTCAATCTTGTTCGTAGAAACCTATTTTTTGTTGAAAAAATTAATATTTTGATCTTGAAAAGTCAACTGGAATCATTTCTGGATGAAAATTCAACTATTTTGTTAAAATTTGTTTTCTTTTTAATCCTAAAATTCTAATCTTAAAAATCCGCTTTGGTAGAAATTTCTTTTTTTTAATGAAAATACAACATTTTTGGTTAAAAATTATTCTTCTTTGCTTGAGTATTCAACTATTTTATTTAAAAGATTTGGTTGAATCACTTTTTTGAGAAATCATTTTTTTTAAGAGTTATATTTTTAGTTGAAAATTTATCTCTTAGGTTAAAAATTTAATTATTTTGTTGAAAATTCAAGTATTTTGTTGAAAATTTTTATGGCAGAAAAGACATTTTTCTGTTTAAAATAAATTATTAAATTTCAAAATTTTAAATTTGTATCTGAAACACTGTTTTATTCCGTTTATAAAAGATTCTATGTTGAAAGTATTTCAAGATTAAAATTCTGGTATTTAAATATTAATGATCAAGAAAAATGAAAAATTAGATTAGGAAAAATAAGGGAATTTTGTAAATGAAGTTCTTGGGCCCCCTGTCTAATTCTAATAGCAATAACTAGTAAAACATTCACGGAAACTAATAATTAAGTAAAGAGGGGGGGGGGAACATTTTGTTACAGTTTGTTACAGGACGGGGGAGGGGGTCTCAATGAGGGCCTATAATCCGTTACGTAATTTAAGTACGGCCCCTATTCGAAAGCAGAGGTCCAAATAACCATTTTTCATTATTTTTAAGGTGTATTCAAAATAAAGCTCAATTCTATTAATTTGGCGTTTCATTTAATATTTTGTTATAATTATTTTGAAGGATTTTAATTCCTGATAAAAAAGTAAATAATGTGGCTAGACTCGGGTAATTAATAGGGGCCAGACCGGGGACAGATCGGGCGTTTGATCGGGCCCCTAGACATGGCTCCAAGGTGGCCACGTGTTTCATTATGAGTCTGGCCCTGACTCGATTTCCCCATCAGGGCCCGATATGAACGAGTCTGGGCCCGGTCGGGGCCACGGCGAAATTTCTGCACGGGTACATAGATCGTCCTAGTCTTTTACATGTATGAAATGAGACCCATTTTTTACTAGCCTTTTAATTAATACTTAATTATATCAAAACATTTTAAGCTGTTGAAAATAGTATACTTTTACACAAATAAATTATTGTTAAAGAACAAGAAATAAATGTTTGAATTTAAGAAACAAACTATAGAACCTAAGCAATAAACTAGAAACACACGAAGGATCTCATGTACTTACATGAAATTGAGATGGAAGCCTAGAACACACAGTGCCAAGAATATGAAACATTTTGACGTGTGTAATTATTCACCATGTCAGACATTCGGCTGGCTCTCTGTGCAACTCGGATGGATCCTATTCATTAACAATAACGTTGAGCCTGATTAACGTTTCGTCTTTTCCAGCATACAAATATAACCTTTAGTTTAAGTTTTTCCTCTTCTGGAAACGAATCATGTATACTATTAATGTATACAAACATTCAGCTTATAATTTAATCGTGCTCATTTAAGTATTTTAAAGTATCGAAAACTGACGAATCGAGTTTGAATTCAGGGCTACCACAGAATAATTTACTCGAAAAAAGTGGAAAAACTGGCTAACTTAGGATAAAAAGTGACTCATTTTAAACACAAAAAGGGACTAAAAGTGACTCATGTTCATATAAAAAGAGGTCTATGATGTGAATAGAAACACTCATCTACTAAAAAATTTCAATTCAATTACACATTTACTTTACCAGCTTGCATTTGCAAAATTAGATGAGATTCTATTGCTGAATTCGAGAGTGAATACCAAGGTCACAATTGCTGGAATAAGTTTCACAAGTAATGTACAGACAATTTGTATAAAAAATTTGATTACAAGCTAAATAAGGGTACAGGGAAATGTCACATCCATATACATTATGGAATGGAAAAAATTCAAAATTCTACCATGTAAAATTGAATTGAATCAAAAGTAACTTTATTGGGAAATAATTAACGAAAATTATGTTCGAACAAGAAGTTTAAGCACGCCTACAGCGCGCAACTGCTGAGTTTCGCACTTCGCGCTTGATAATGTATTTACCTCGCGCTACGCGCTACCGCATGCATGATTCGCGTGTATCACGTGCCTGTTTTCAAGAACTCAAGTAGCCCTTTATGGGTCAGTGGTGGGAGCAGTACAATAATGGCATCATTATTGTACTGCTCCCATCACTATCCGCTATTTATTATGGTCCACGTATCATTGCAGCATTGAAGCAATACTTATCGTATGTACATGATAAACCTACACATGAAGGGAGAGGTATAGAGGGGGGCCGAGGGTGAGTTGAGTGGGGGGTAAAATTTTGAAATTTAGAAAATTTTTTGAACATATTTGGAAATTTTTTAAAAATTTGTAAGTTTAAAAAATTGTTGAGCATTTGAACATTTTTGAAAATTTATAAGATTTTTCAAATTATAGAATTTTTTACTATTTTTGAAAATTTGAGAAATTTTTGAAAATTTCGGATATATTTTTGAAAATTTTTGAAATTTAAGAAATTTTCAAAAATCATTCAGATTCCCAAAAAAAATTTCAAATTTTCAAAAATATAAACTGGCTCAGTAAAAATCTTGTTAACCAGCGCTAAAAGTGAATTGTACCGATTCAACTCGCCACGTCATACCTCCCCTGTGATACATGATAATCGGGGGCAAAAAACTTGCAAATTATGCCCTTGGTGTATAAAGTATAATGTGCACCATGGAACTACGTCGGTCATTACGCGTTGTGTGTTTGCAATACTCGTCTCCGCTTCGCGCTCGTCTATGACTTGTATTGCAAACTCACACGCGGCGTATAATGACCGACTCAAGTTCCTTGGCGCGCAATGTAATATTATTGTACCTTGTGTCTTTTTTTTCAAAAATTTAATTTTTTGGTTTATAACGTCATTTTCCACGATTAAAACAAAAACCACGCGTTTTATAAAAAAATGATTACCAACAAATTTGTAGCTCTTTTTTTGGTAAACAACTTTTGTCTCCTTATTTTTTTTCGTAGCTTGTGTCGTTTATCCAAAAAAAAAATATTTTTTTTATTTTCAATGTTGCTTTTCACAAATAAAACAAAATCTACGCGCCAAATCAAAAAGTGATTGTAGGCAAATTTGTAGATCTTTTTTGGGTGCACAACTTTTGTCTTTCTACCTTTTTTCGCAGTTTGGCCGCAAAATGGAGTTTGTTGATTTTTTATTTTTTTTTGGTGCAATCAAAATACGAATTTTCGATTTTCCAAGAAAATTCAAAAATTTGTTATAATAATCTTGAAGGAATTTATTGGAAAAAAGTTTTGCTATGAAAAATCGTGTTTTCAAATATTATACATTACCATAGCTTCCTTACTCGTCAATATAATGTATCAATGCTATGGGTCAATTGACTCGTCTTGAATCAAAACAACTTTTCTATTCTCGCTTCAACTTTAAATTATGAGAATGAGAAAATATTTACTATAAAAATCGATTTTCAAAATATATAAATCACCATAACTTCCCTACTCTTTGATAAAATGTATTAATATTGTAGGTCAATCAATTCGTCTCGAACCAAGGAATCTTATATTCTTGCATAAAATTTGAATTATGTTAAAGAACAAATTTTTACTATTAAAAAACCGTAATTTTAAATATTATGCATTACCATAGCTTCCTTGTTCTTCAATAAAATATATTATTATTATAGGTCAATCGATTCGACTCAAATCAACACATCTTTTGTGTTCTTGCATCATTTTTTAATTATGTTTATGAAAAAATTTTAACTATAAAAACCCGATTTTCAAAACATAAATTATCATAACTACCCTACTCTTTAATTTAATGTATTTATATTATAGGTCAAACGATTCGTCTTGAACCAAGGCATATTTTATATTCTTGCATCAACTTTGAATTATGTGGAAGAAAAAAATTTTACTATAAAAAACCGATTTTTAAAATATTATTGAGTGCTAGAAAAAAATACAATAAATATTTTCAGAAATCCTTTGGTCAGTTTCAAGATATTAGTGGGGAAAATAAACCCTCCAAATTTCATCAATTTATCTGCAACCGTTTTCTAACTATCGTCTTCACAAAAAAGTGTGAGATCCACACACACACAAACACACATGCGGACAATTCCTTAGAACATTGTATTAGACATTTCTAATTTGACGAAGGTTTAATTAAATGAATTTAAAAATTTTGGAAAATGTTACCATTACAAAGCTTCCTTTATGAGGTAGCAAAATTAAGTAATTTATAAAATATGATAAATATAACTTCAAGTAACAATGACTTTTATTATAGTTAAGTCACAACATGTTTCAAAATTATGCCATAAGTGCACTAAATATGGAGGTATCTTTTTTGCTGCAACGGAATTCATTTCATTCGAAAATCTCTATCAATATAAAGAAACAAAAGACTGTTGGATTTTTTGTTGAAAGACTTGTCGAAAGACTTTGTCGACTTGTTCTTGGATTATTCCGTTGCAGATAAAATGCATATATTTAGATTTAGTGTGACGCTTTATAAAAGAAACTAGAAAATCAGGAAATCGTAAATTAAAATAATTGAAATTTTAATACTGAATAGAATTTTCATACTATAGATAAATACGCTCTAAGTCTGAATCATCAGTATACTTATCGCTGATTCAGATTCAGAGAGTATATATAAATTCCATACATAAATTACTTAGATTTACTCATTTTTTATTGGATAAAATCTAAAATGAGATGGTGAAATGTGACTAAAGTAACCTCTTCCTTTAAAAAAAGTGTCTTCTTCTTTTTAAGTGACTCGAAGTGACTAAAAGTGACTTAAGTGGCCGTGTGGTAGCCCTGGGTTTGTTTTTTAAATTATATTCAAGGGAAGAAACGAAACAAATTAAATATGAAATGTGCATTAATAGGGTAAATTTTGCATTCTATGGTAGTTTAATGGATTTTTTTGTGAGTTTGAAGTTTCTTTGGGTATAGGATCGGCCTGTTTGTCGCGCAACATAAATCATGCTTCTTACCCGGTGTGCAAGTGGAACGATTTACCCCGGAGTGTATCCGCCCGATTATTCGTAAACAGACACGGCTTGGGGTTTGCACGCGTGTAAACCAACTGCATAATTTACTGCCGTACCGTGTGCCAGTGTATCCATATACCATTTGTATTCGACATTACGCCCGCATGGATTGCAGTACGGGAAATCGCGTGGCTATTTCCGGCAATATCATATCCGTCAAGTGCCGATGCGATCGCTTTTACAGAGAGCAAGTGTATACCGCACTCTTTCCTTTTCTGCGGGAAGCGTCACTGATTTCCGGTATAAACACACTGTGCTTTGATCTATAAAAAAAATATTTAATAATTAGGTAGGCAGGACAGAGACAACCATGGGGACAAAGGCGTCTTTGTAAATGAAATCGTTATTCTTTAACCATTTTAACTTTTCTTTACATTAAATGAGTAATTTTTTCGAAAAATAATACAAAAAAAAAATAAATACAAATCTTGAAATTTTAAGTTGCAAAAGACAAATTGTGTAGAAAACAGTTTTGACATCAAAATAATGGAAGATTCGCTGGTCGGAATATATCGTTTGCAACATTATTTGAAATTCCGCATGAAAATTTGATATGCTGATAGATGAAACATTATTCCATCACCGTCTGTGAAAGAGATATTCTTATTTATTCGGTACATATAGTCCGCACCTAACATAATGTCAACGAATAAGATGTTTTATCCCAGTTATCATTATTTTTCGTTACAAAAAATCTGCGCGCAATTTTGACCAAAATAAGAAATGTTCAGTCTTAATTTTTTTTAAATATTTATTATTTTATTTCTTATTTTCCAATAATCATTATTAGAAGTAATTGATGCACTGTTAGAAAATTCTGTACTAGATTTAGTATACATGTAATGGAAGCAAGAATGAATTTAGTATACTAGCGTTGTCTGTCTCGCGTAAATCGAAATGCGCTTGCGCAACTGAATATAGTAAACACGTATATGAATTTTAGTATACAGAAACTATGAAATTCATGCTGTACACTTAATAAATCTAGAATACATATAACCTCATAAAAGAAATTTAGTACACGTAAGTATACTAAAATTACAAAGTGTAATGAATTTACTAAGCATATAGGAAATTTAACATGCCCGTGTATACTAAAATTGCAAACATTTCTAACAGTGTGGCTAAAATCACAAACATTAGTGTCGTCAGACTAAATACAGGCAGAAATGTTAGTAAAAACCATTATTTCTGACTCAGGATCTCTCAAAACGTCCAGAATTAACGAAAACTCGACAGGTCCAAATTTACACAGATCAGTGAACATTGAAATCACAATAGGATGGATAGAAGCATGTTTCACATTAATCCATATTATCTTTACTTCATGCCTCAGCTCGCTATACTTATACTCAAAAAAAAGTTTGGATGATTCTACAAAAATTTGGTTGGATCAAACAAATAAAGACATTGCTACATGGTCAATCAAATACTTGGTTGATTCAACCAAATTGTTTGGTTAATGAAGTTTTGTTGATTGTGATAAATATTTTAGTTGATGCTAATAAATATTTTGGTTAATCCAACCAAATATTTTGGTTGTTTCATTCAATCAAAATGTATCTAGATCTTGACTTTCAAAAAATTGTATTACAGAAAAAAATCTTTTGATAGAAAACTTTAGATAATCATCACTGGCAGCATTGCAAAACCGAACTTTCACCCAATTTGACAGAAAGGCTTTTTCCATACATTTTTGTGAGGTTCTTTCATCACTTATGAATTCCGAGGTTAGGTTGCCTGCACTAGTGTGAACAATACCGGCCTTATCCTATGTGGCGCCCACGGGCAAAATCCAATTCCATTCAATTCTATTTATGTAAAAGTAAAAACAAAAGAAAACGTAGGGCGCCTGCGGCGCCCTTATTCGCTCGGCGCCGGACCTCGCCCCCAAAGGCCGGTACTGGGTATGAACCCCGTCAAACTAAAGGTTGTACTTATGTTCAAAATGTTCTGCATACTGTTTCAGACGCCAGTTTTTTAAAAACGTTGACATTGTTAATGTCGTTCGTATCACTATTTTTTTTTCTAATTCGCGACCCGACGCACGATGAGAAACTTTTCGACACGCAAACTGGTCACCGGTGAGGGCTGACATAACACGCAAAAAAGAGAATAGTACATTGTAACTCGAAAACAGAGCAAAGAGTGCCATTTATACATGATTTATTTGAACTCTGAAAGTACACTTTGTAATTTTTACCATTTCTCTAAAAATGCGATTCAGAAGAAAAGAGTACTATGCCAAATGGTACATTTGACCACTAACTTGTCGCCTGAACCTATCGGTACTATTAACCAAAGGCTATATGAGCTATTCAAAATGGTAAAATATTCTACGTGTATTTGCAGTTTCTAGCCTGAATAGATTGATGAAAATTACTATTTGGAATTACATTTAACACATTTGATTAATTATAACATTACCTCTTTAGATCGCGAAATTTACTATTTAGAAATGGCGATGTTTGCCATGCAAATTAGCATATTCTAACCAATTTCAAATGAAAAAAGTGCTATTTCGAAAAGTGATTTAATTCATGTAATGTTGCACAAAGTCCTCCCTACGTGAGCCAAATTGTAATTAATAAAATTCACTGATAATTGACCAAAATAATTATATAGAACGTGATTACCTATAACAACCAGTAACTGATTCACTGATTATTTGTCAGCTTTTACTGGTTGTCAGATAATAACGTTCTATCTAATTATTGTGGTCAATCATCAGTAGAATTCATCAATTAAAATTCTGCTCACGTAGAGGGGACTTTGTACAAGTTTACACAATTTGAATTATGATATATCTACGATTAAAACCTAATGCTAGCTACACCAAAACATGGAGAAAAGAGTATACAATATTTATACATTTCAAACTGTTCAAGCTTTATTCTAAAATCACAAATTGTCACGAAGTATACAAAAAACGTACACTATAAAACGTTTTGATAATAGTAATTGTAAAAAAATCAATATTATATATACGATTTCGAAATGAACATTGAGCGTTTCCTCGCTTTGTCGCTATAACTGCATTACCGACACTTAGTGTGTGGATATCGATTTTTCAGCGATCGCTGAGAAGATTGAAGTCACTTTGTCAATTTCTTAAGAAGCTATTACAAAAATGGTGTAAGTAATGTTCAATAATAAACATATAATAATATAAATATGTTTCAATATTCTTGAACAAACTCTGGGCTTCTTCCTGGGTGGCTCTTGTTCCTCTTGCTCAATCAGAGGTGGTGTTTTAGCCAACATATAAGGTAGAATATACAATATATGTGCATCCAATGCAGCTATACATATATAGAGAAAATATTCAAAACAATTAAATCTCATCACAAAATATATGTTCAGCATATTAATATAAAGTTGAAATAATATTTACCATCGTCTAGATCTTTCAAAGTCCAAGTCAGCTTCTGTAGACCTACATCCTTAGGTTGCTTAGTTGTTAGAAGTAAGCGTGCCAGACGATTTCTGACAGTTGGACAGTTGGCTCCAGAATTTTCTTTTTGATCTGGATACTTCTTATAAAAGTCAGCAGCAAGCTGAGAAATAGAACATTTCATTACATAAAAATAACTAAGCAGTTTCTAAGGCTACAGTCCTATGGTCATTCTTCTTCATTAAATTCCTTTAAAAAAAAAATGTGTACATCCTTGTGAATCTTTGAAATTCATCAGTCTTATGAAATTCCTTGAAATATCTGAAAATCCCTGAAATCTCTGAATTCGATAGCAATTCCTTGAAATTGAATTTAATTTCCAGAGGTCACTAGAAATATCTTGAAATGTGTGGAGCATCTCCAAATTTCTTTGAAATCTCTTGAATTTTTTTAAATCTCTTGAAATTCTTTGGAGTTCCTTAAAATCCCAGGAAATGCTCGGAAATCTTTAAAAACCTCCAAACAACCTCGAAATGTTTACAAATTCTTTGAAATCCGTGAAAATATTTTTAATATCTTTTGAAAACCAATAAAATCTTTTAAAATCAGTTGAAATATTTGGAAGCACACTACAATCCTTTTAAATGCCTGGAAATCCGTGGGAGTCCCTTGAAATTTGTTGAACTTCTATAGAATTCCTCAAAACCTTCTGTCACCCGTGTAGAAATTGCCAAATATTTGCCCAATTACAAGTTTGGCCCCAACTTGGAAAATTATTTCATGGCTACAACAGGGTTAATATCTTGAATCTAGTTTAAACCAACTCTGTTTCATAGCTCTTGATTGCAGCGCCATGAACTTGGCTGTGCATTTGTTTTTAGTCGGGCTCCATATTTAACCTCTTGAACACAAGTAGATGACAAGTAGGTTGGTTTGAGGTTATATTGGCGAGATTTTTTGTGATTTTCCCTGTATCAATTATTAAAGTGTGATTCAAATCATTAAAAATGCCGAAAGTGAAAAGCACTCGTCGCGTTCGAGACATCGAGCATTTTCCAACATTCCAAGATTCCAGAACGAAAACGAAAGTAAGTAAATAAATCATAAGTTATTTATGTTTATAACGCAATTAAGTCAAACCTAAAAAAAATTGAAATTAATGACAATATATTGTTATAGTTTAACTTGAACTTCAATTCAAAATTTCTCATTTTTTCATTTTACAGGAGCTGTTCGTGAAAAATATAAGTTCACTGAGGATGAAGTCTTTCCTCATTTCGGAACGGTCTACACTAATTCCAAAGATTTGGATGGCAATCGAAAGATGAGGCGGTCGACGAATAATCCGGTTCAGGAATACGATTTTTCTTGAAATGTTCAGCTACTTGGAATGTTTCTTTTGAATAAACAATTTTACCTTTATAAATTGTTTACTCATTTTTTAAATTCTAAAAACAATTTTTTATTTTAGTGTGGCTGAGACTAGAAAAATTAATGAAGCCAAGTTGGGGCCAAGTCGGTCGGTAAGTTAGGCTCTGGCCGGGTTGAGCGTTTCATTTGTGGTTTGGTCCTGTCTAAATTCCCAATTTGGGGCCAAGTTTTTCCTATTTTGGGCCCAGCTAGCGCCATGACAATTTTTCCACACGGGCATGTTTGGAGATCTTTATAATACCGTGAAGTTTTTATGAAATCTCATGGAATCGCTTAAGATTCACGGAAATTCTCTGAAATGCCTTGAAATCCCCTAACAATCTTTTCGAAATCTGATGTTAATATATAAATGATTCATTTGTACTTTCTCTATTCTTTGCATCAGCTCCTTCAATATTCCAACATTTTTAATTTCTATATTGAATTCTTATGATTTTCTGCTATGATTTTTCTAGAATCGCGGAAAAATGATAAGAAATTCATTGTAGGAAAATCATTACAGATCTATACTGAATTTTAACAATATTTTTTCTTAAGCGGGGATTATAAGGTAAAATTTTTAAACATTTCAAAATCTTTTGAATCGTTTTAAATGATACCATAAGAAGCTTGTAACTGTTTGAAATGCTTCAGAATCCCTTGAAATCTGTTGAAATCCTTTTTAATCACTGGAAATCTTTGAAAAAAAATGTAATTCCTTGAAAAGTTTTTACATCTCGTTTAAGGTGTAAATAATTTATATATTCTTGATAAATTATGTAGAAATGAAAAAACTTTCGTAAGAAGTGGTGGAGGGGGGGGGGGGGGGGGTTAACAAATCCTTGCAATAGGATTTTAAAATGTTTTAGCTTCAAGTTTTCCTAAATAGTTTTTACTATGAATGGACTATGGTTTTCGGACTGAAAACAAAATAATGAATTACATATAATAACTAAAACGTACATTTACTAATTTCAGACAATTTCCTGCTTAAATAAAATGAAGCGTGCTTTACAACAGTGCGTTGCGCGCCACTTGTCATTAAGTGCCATCTAATATGTGAATATTGGTATAAAGTAATCCTTATGGCAAGTGGCGCGTAATGCACTGTCGTAGAGCATGCTTCACATATTGTAGTTTTACATATCGTACATTTAAAGGCAAAAGGGGGAGAAGAGGAAGTTTTTCGAAAATAGGTGAAAGAAAGGGAATTTTAGAAAAACAAGGAAACGCAGGGGGATAGGGGAAGAATGTAATACATGTAGTCACAGAATGCTAAATAATAACCAAAGGAACTTACCTTGGATGATAATCCTAGTCAGGCACTCGAATAACGGCGTCCCTTTTTTCACCTGTTTCGATACGAAAAATGACACTTGTTGTTTCACTATTCCACGGTTCTTTTCTTCGCATTTCTTTGTGTCCGTAGCGTTGAAGGAGATGCGCATTCGGTTTGAGCGCAGGTCACGTGATAAATCGTGTTTCTTCTAACTGGTCAAATTTACCATTTCTAAATGGTACATTTTACCATTTGTAAATTCTACGTTTCGGTACATGAATCCACATTTCATTTATTGCCATTTGAAATGGTGAAGAATATCATTTGTCGAATTTCTAAAATTCTACTATGTCTACGTAGTATTTTTTAGATCATTATTCAGGTAAGTCTTACCATTTAAAAATAGTACTGGAGAGTACTATGTTCAAACTGCCTTTCTTTTCATGTCATAGAGGTATATAAATGCAACTGAAAATTGTCATTCCCGACAGTAAACAATTGCTCTAGTTACAATGTTTTTAAATGGCAATGTTCACTATTCTGTTTGGTGAAAAATACTGTGAAATGTAGTTAATGTCACTGAACACATTTTATCCGTTTATGAAAATAGTATTTCTAGCTATTTTATTGGTCGAAAGCTATGCTTTGAATAGTGATTTTACGAAATAGCAAAAATGCAAAGGACAAATAGTTTTTTTCGATATTTTTTTGGTCGAGATTTATGATTTACAGAGCAATATCAAGAAAGTGGCAAAAATCAAAAATAAAAATAGCACATTTGATGATTTCAATCCATTTTTTCCGTAAAAATGGTAATTTGTACCAATTACTGAAATCCTCTTTTTTCCGTGAATCTGTTTCCAAATCTGTTTCGATATGTTTAGTGTAGTTAATGGAAGTATTTGATAGAATCAACCAAATTATTTCGTTACTTCAACCAAATAATTTCCTAATAAATAATATATTCCGCTCAACATATTTATTTGGTTGAATCAAATAGCATGCTCAACTAAATAATTACTTTGAATTGACCAAATTAATCCGTTGTGTTTCATAAAAATAACCAAAGGTTTATTTGCGCTGACCAAATTTTATAGTTTCAACAAACACATTGGGTTGAACAAACTGTTTTGTTGAATCAACTCAATCTTTTCTCTGAGTATATGGATCTCAGTTGTGTAAGAGGCACGGGTTAATGTTGACCGATCTAAAAAACATATGGAATTTCTTTCCCCGGAAAACGAACAAATTAAGGGGGGGGGGGGGGGATCGATCACCAAAAATCGAAAGTGACATTGTTGGGCCAACCTGATGATACAAGATGTCGCGAAGTTTGCACAGACATTGAACACAACTACCGCATTCATTTCAAACTTGAGCTGTGAACGAAGACGAAGGCATTTCAAAGACGTTGATGTCAGTGTGACTTCAAACAGTAGCAACTTCGTGCAAATACGATTTTCACTCTGGTGCCAATATCGTGGAGTGCTTGTGCTTAAACCTATAACCGATCTATAGAATGCACATTGTGTAAGTGTGCACTTACATATACATAGGGGTTGCGTAAGCACGTCACCTTGATCAAAGGCCTTTGTTGTAAATGGATCCCTCAATGATCATACAAGTTTGAAGGAGATTACATACCAACCTCGTGACTTAGGGGAAACCAGTACGAGGTGGATAGAAAAACTTTAGGTCATAAAATTAATAAATGATGAACAAGTGGAGAAAGTCTAATTTACCAACTTAAACCTGGAACATTAATTTGAAAGATAGCAATGCTATCGTATGAATTGCATTAGCAATTTATCTTACATTTTATAATTTATAATGCGTTGCAATTTTATGCAGATGGTAGTCTTCTGGTACCAGGTGAGTATTCACATTTTAAGCCATTTTAGCCACATTTTATTGTCAGTATATTATAAACAATATACAAGCTTCAAACTGTGTCGCATTTAATATTCAACCATGAGACTCATTGCTGCCAACTATCATAGATAAAATGATTCGAATAATTTTATTTGATCATGTTGGTAAAACTCATTAACTTGCTCATTTATTTCAAAGTTGATACCCAAGCCTAACCTGTACACAATTTATTCATCGCGTGCCCAATGACACTTTTTATAAAAACACGTAAAATATATTTCCGACGAAAACTAAGAGAATTAATCATCAGAAAGTTTTGAAGCCAAGAGTTTGAAGAATCGGAAGAACAAGTGAAGGAATGGTGAGAGTAATGTAATCTTTAAAAAAATGAGAATCTGTCAGCGGAAAAAATTGTCGTAGCTTTTTGAAAAACACATGTTTCAATTTTTCAATTTAAAAATAGCTGTTGAGTGATGAGAAAGCTAATTATGAAATTATTTTTTAATGTTGCTACTCATTAAAAAATACTGTAGAATTTTTGCTCAAGACCCAGTCACTTTTTCCCATTATTCAGTTCGTACTCGTATCCACCTCGTACTGGTTTCCCCTACACACATTTAGAGGCAGAAACTACCAGTAACATCAGAGATCTCATCTCACTTCACAAGGGCTTTCAAATCCAGATTGAGTGAAGAAAAATGATAAATTACAGGTTTAGGACTTGAGAGTTTGAAAATTGATTTCCACCCGCATGAGCCCGGAAAAATTGGATTTCAACTCCATCGCCTTTGACAAAAAATAGGTGCCAACAAATTCTACGTCAATTATTGCTTTGGTTCAAAGCTTATAAATGTTTAAAAACCCTTTCAAATAAGTTTGATATTCATATTCAAATTCCTCAGCATACAATTTTTAAAATCATTTAACATATTAAATTAGGCTTCTTAGTTCTCTCTGAAAAAAGGTATAACGATATCATCAATCATTGTTGTTGAAAACCTTATCGGCTTTACATCCGTGCTTTTTAATACGGTTAGGCGGTTAAATAACAAATTTCAAGTTATCTAATACATTATCAAGAATATTATATGTTTTATGTTAGTGATTTTCACTGGAAACTAGTATTTCTAAAGAAGAATTTAAATGTAAAATCATAAAGTTTCGCAGAAGACTTACTATTTCCAACAATTGTAGGTTGTGTTAGCGTTTGTAAACTTTTTTCCCCATTTTTTTAAATTTCATTTTATGAATTTGCAGCATCTGTAGAAAGTTATAATAAATTTTTAGAGCATTTGGAGCATAACTAAGAAAGATATAGCGATTGGTCAACGGCTGCTCCGAGTCGCTACTCTCCGATTTTGTATACGTCATTTTGTGTTTCGTTTCAGTTTTCGAATATTTTGACTGCTTTTCGTTAGAGTTTTAACGTGTTATCCCGAATGAAAGTGCTTCATTGTATGGACCTGGCATCGACGAAATAGAATAATTCTGATTTTTTACTGTTTGAAACTTTAAATCGATTTTCCCGCACTTCACGTTTTCAAAGCCGGTGGAGGCTTTCATTTCAAATCCACTGTACCGATCCTATCCAAAATTTGTACATTACTTCTCCGTATAATTCATGAAGAAACCCTGTCGAGTTTTTCTGAAATTTGTTGTTATTTCTTATTTTACAATAAGAATTTTACCGATTTTTTAAGCAAAAATCGCGTTTTTCGCTTTCTAGCGTTACCAAAACTTGAAAAATCAGTAAAAAAAACTCGACAGGGTTACCTACGGAAAATTCATAGAATAACAAAAACAATTTACCTTTTTGATTTTAGATGATCGATTACCAAGAAACGACCTCCACCGCAAAACATCTTTTTTCGATACGTCTCCAGAGATTGACTGCCAACGACTTAGTTTTCGATATTTTTCACTGAAATTTTAACAAAATGTTTTATAAATGACAATACTACAATACTGTGATTAGCTAATTTGAAAAAAATTACCTGTATTTTAAAAAAAATTATGGAAGAAGGCTCTTTTTTTAACTTAATTAACCATACCATCCCTCAAAGAAGAATTATTAAAGAAATTCCTTATTTTCAACAATTTTAGAATATGTTATTAAGCGTTATACGCCGGAAATTGGTTCTTTTAAACAAACATCATTAGATTTAAAATAAAATGTACAATTTCAAACAATTTTAGCTTATATATGTCTTTTTTACTGGCAAATTAGTATTTTTAATAAAAATATATTAGGTTTCTAGGTTAAGAAATGTTTGAACGATTTTCAATTATTGTTTATTTTGTCACTTTTTAACGAATCTTGGCATTTTCTATCATGTTGATATATAAATGAAAATTTCTAATTCATCATTCTTTTTACCTTGAAATTGCTAAAATACCACAATTAGAAATACCATGTAAAAAATTGGTATTTTTAAACAAAAATCATTGGATATAAATCCAACCATTTTTGCACGAAGGAATAGTAAGGAGTGGTATCACCCTATGTGATCGGTGAGCAGAGGTGGGACAAGTGACGTCCAATAATTCGTTAATGCTAGCTACGAATGAAAACTCGAATGCTCCCCAGTGCACATGCGCAGAGCTGTTTTCGCAGTCACATGTTATACCCACTCAATATGTTACCTTTTGACATCTCGATGCACATGTAGGTTATGTTCGTTTGTTTATGTTCGTTCAATACAAAAGTTCGAAACTTCAAACGCGTGTTGACATCGTTGGCATGGCAACCGCCAGTGCGCATGTGAACGGGGGAGCATACGAGTTTTCATTCGTAGCTAGCATTAACGAATTATTGGACGTCGCTCGTCCCACTCCCCACTTACAGGGATACTACTCCTTACTATTCCTTCGTGCATTTTTGTTTGAAATAATAAAATTCGAAAATATTCAAACATTTTAAATTCTGATAATGTTTTCTGTCAGGAATTGGAATTATGATTCAACAATCATTTAATTTCAAAAAACAATTTTTTTATCAATTCACGGAATTTAGGAATATCCGTTATTTTAAACAAAAATAATTTAATTTTCAAGATTATTTTTAATTCTGAATTATATTTGTTATGTTATGTTAGTTTTATTCGTCAAAAATTGATATTTAAAATTTTAAAGAATCATTAGATTTCAGAGTAGATTCGCAATTCAAAGAAGATGAACAATGTTTGAAGAATTTTGGGTTAGTTTTGCGTTTTTTTTTACTGAAATTCAGGAATTTTTAAACGAAAAAACATTAAAAGACCACAAAAGTTCCATAAAAAACATCAGGTTTCAAATAAGACTTATTATTTTTAGCGATTGTTATGTTAGTATTTTTCATCGAAAATTGCTAATATTAGTAAAAATGAAGATTTATAAAAATCTTTACAACTGTTGAACAATGACATGTTATCTTAGCTTTTTCACTGGAAATCGGTTATTTTAAACAAAAGTAATTGAACTTCAAAAAGAAAATTTACATTTTTTAACAACTTTGATTTGAAGTTAAGACATCAATTTTAAATAAAATTGTCCTTACTTTTTATTTATGTTTTTTCTATAATAGATACTATAGAATATGAAAATTTTGTATTTAATGTCAATTTCATATTGTAATTTGAAAATTGCGTGAGGCTGGACAAATAATAATCGTGCGCGTATCAAGCGTTTTTGTTTTCTTACATAGTGAACATAAAAAGCGGACGGAATCTTTCGGAAAATTACAGCTTCTCTCTGCTATGGTATGACATTATTTTAGTGCACGTTTATAGTTCCGACATCAAGGTCTCTTTCCTCTCAAAGAAGTCGTTAAAAAATTGTATCTCTCTTTCTTTGGTAACCTTGAAATAAATCGCGTTTTTGCGCATTAAGGGCATGTGCCAGAGTGCCGCGTAACTAATAACATTGTTTATATTCGGCGGTTTTGTAATTTGAAAAATTGGAATATTCAGTTGAAATTTCGAAAAATGATTTGAAATATATAAAAGCACGTTAGTCTGACCAATTTGAATTTTCATTTTGTGTACATAATTCAATTTTTTAAATCTTTAAGTTGTAATTTAACTGAGAAGAGGGTCTTAGTGCCCTAGCTAAAATTCAATTAATAAAATTGCATTATTTAAATTAATTAAATCTTAAATGGGCAATCAGACGTACCCTGATATATATAAATCCATTTCCCAGAATTTTAGCACAATATTTTTTTTCAAATTATAAAGCCCGGATATAATAACCATGTAATATCATTGGTGAGGTAATACTCTGGTACATGCCCTTAATACTAAATCTATTTCTACAAATGAGAATATATAACTTCAAACAATAATTAAAAATTCTTAAAACGTTTTGAAGCCTGTGAATAATTTTTGTTACTTTGCTTTATGAATAATGAGAGACAGTAATGTAAAAAAATAACTCTTGTCCCCGGCCAATAATTTTGGTTTTTGATATATTGTTAATTTCTTTTTTATATAAAGGCACTATCTACAGTCATAATTTACATTTAATTTTAATTTACAAAAACTCATTCTAGTCCTTGAAAGGTTCTGTTAAATGCTATTCGTCACGTTTTTATGAAATGTTATTTAGCGAATTGTTTGATTCAAAATATGAATAACTAAAAATAGTGGTACGTAGTATTTATAAATAAGAATGATTTCCATAGAAGCCTAAAGAATATAATTGTAAAGAACCTTTTAAATAGCAGAATAAGTTTTTCTAAAATAAAATTTATTAAAAATTACAACATTTGCCTAAGCAGAAGAAAAATACAAATATGCAAATAACTACATTTAAATAAGTATTTATGACCTCAATTATTTTTTTATTATTTACGCTTGGGTTTTTCTTCTAAAATTTGTTGCAATAATAAATAAGTATTTTTGTCAATTTTATAAATCATGTTAAAGATGGAGTAATCTTTCAATTGACAGTATTTCGAAACCGTGAAATCGAAAATCTTGAATGTGAAATTACAGCGGCTACAGAACAAATATTATTTTGCAATAAATTGTATATAAGGCCATATTCAACAAAAATGGTTTGAATTAAGAACAAATTAAAGGGACAAAAGTTTTTCTTTGTGCCTGATTCAAGAAACACGAATGACAGGAGAAAGTTCCTTAAACCTAGGTTTTTGTCGATAACAGAACTATGCGGCTCATTAAAATGAGTATAATTTGTTCGTCATTACATTCACATTCAATGAGAAGGTATTGGGTTTATGTAACATTTAACATAGTCGGTTCTCATCGAATCTCCACGTTTTGAGACCCCCTGAGTCCAAAAAACGGTTTTTACGAAGGTGTCTGTAGACTGTCTGTAGTCTGTAGGCACGATAACTTTCGAAAGACTGATCAGATTGGCTTGAGCTTTGGCATTTTTAAGCCGTAAAAAGGAAGAACAAGTCCGTTAACCAGCCATTTTTGACCAATGGTTCTTGTTTTATCCATCGAAAATGTTTTTATAAATTAAAAAATTCCATTTTCCACTAAAAATATACGATATATCAAAAAAATATTGGAGAGTAAAATTGTTTACATCAAAAAGATGAACAAATTTTGTTGAAACCATTTTTTGATAAGTCACATATTTTTTGTTTCATTCTTGAAAAATGCTATTAAAAATAAAAAATACCATTTTCCGGCAAAAATATACAAGATAAGAAAAATATTCACAAGCAAAATTATTCATATTAAGAAGATGAACAAATTTTGTTGATACTATTTTTTGATAAGTTACACATTTTTCGTTTTAATCGTGAAACATGCTATTAAAAATAAAAAATTCCATTTTTTGGCAAAACTATACAAGATAAGTAAAAAATGTTCATGAGAAAAATTGTCCATATTGAAAAAAATAAATAAAAAAATTCCCTTTAAACTATTTTTTAAAATATAGTTCTCTATGAATAAAACAAAACACTGTTTGATCAGAAATTGAATTTTCTATTGTTTGATAGCATTTTCAGTGAGTTAAACCAAAACTTTTTCTTAAGCAATTAGGCGGGCAGATTTTTTTAGATTTAATTGTGCATATTTAACGTTCAGAGAAATTTCCTCTCGCGTCGAAACGATATCTCTTGACACAAATGGGACTTCCTCTTGAATTTAAGGTTATGTGGATTTTCATTTGTGTCAAAAAGAATCATTTTACAGCAAACATTATTTGTTTGCGACTAAATTCATCTAATTTACCAGCCAAATAATTATGTTTATGTTAAAAATATATATTATGTGGTTTAAAACAAAACATGCAAGAGGACGATAGTTTTGATTAAACATTGGAATGTCTCTAATACACTTTTCAATTATTTTACATTCTTTTTAGATTCTTAAAAAACAATTCATACAAGACATACAAAATTACTATTGCATATTTATAACTTCAAATCCTGCATATTTTTATTTCCCTCCTTACAAGATATTAATCTCCGAAAATGAGCAAAATCTTCAAAGTGACAAATTGCATAGAGCAATTTTTAATATTTCAGCAATAAAAATTGTATAAAGAGCTCGAACTCCAAATATTCTGATAAAAATTGAACTTTATGAATTAAACAACTTTTGCTCCTGTTATATAAGTTTAAAAACTGGTGAGCAATGTTTGATTTTATTCAATTCCATTATTCATAAATAGTAGGATTTGAGTTCTCAATTCTATAATATGCATAAATGTGACATTTTTCTGCACCCTTGCACTCTGAAAACCGTAATAAAACAAAAAGTAATTAATAAATTGATGTGAGAAATAGGTACCAAAAACATTCTTCGTTGTTGGAATGGAGAGAGAAGGCACGCAAAGTGTGCAGTTCTAAATTTGTTATATTTCAGGCCCTATTACTGTCCAATTCGAATCTAAGAAAATATATTATTATTTCCATAGAATGAAATTTCGCTGGTGCCTCTCCTTAAAAAAAGAAGTGTTCATACAAGACTACGGAAATTGCATTTTGTTTGTGGCTGTTCAAGACATTGGAAACCAACATCTTGACGAATTTGTTATTTGTAGGTGAGGTCGGAGAAAAGATTTCAATTTTCAATCGTAAGGTGCAAGTGGCAGGAAGTTGTGATTGTTTCAGATTCGCGACAGATACAGAGGACCATTTCGAAGTCTATAGTCTCCACCTCGAAACTGAGTTGGTAAAGCACACATTTTCGTGGGTTTGTGTAGGTGGATAGATACACCTTGTTTTGTAAACCAGTCTCGTATATATGTGTAAACTCGGTATCGGTTTGTTTAGGTATGCGTGAGAATACTGTAAAGTTTACGCACGTTCCTAGCACCCTCGTTCAATCGCCTTTATGTTCCTACAATTTCTCGGGTCGATCGATCGAAATCGATTTACGCGACCTCGTGAGATCCTTGCGATCCTTTCATGGGTTTATGTCGTTGCCGTAGACATAGGGCAAACGAGTTTTTCCGGCTTCTCGACCAAATGGAACCCTCTTTATTTTACCTACCTACGGGTATAAATAGATAATGCAAACTTTTTCCCAATACTCTAGCTCACGTATATAGCGAGACAATAACGTGTTTTTATAAAAGCAGGGCTGCCACAGCTAACGTACTTGACACAAAAAAGACATGTAATGTCAGTAGCAATACTTATCCACTCAAAACTTTCAATTACATTACACCACGCAGAAAAAGGATCCGCGTATAATTTACAACAAGATCGGTACCCGTGCAGAAATTGCCATATATATTACAGATTACCGACTAGGGCCTGATCCGATGTGTGCTATTTGGTCCCGATAGGAAAAATTCTGTGGCCCTGACTCGTATTAGGCCGGGCTATGTACTGTGACGTCATCTAGCCTCTTTGCAGCCCCATCTTGATTTTTACACGGAAAAAAAAATTTCATTAAATTTTATAGAACTAGTCCTATAGTAGAGGATACGACGGGTAGTTTATTAAAAGTTAAAATCTTCTTGGTTTTACATTGCATCGAACTATTCTACAAAATTTAATACAGAGTTCTCTAAAATGCGAAAAACGTAGAATAGTTCTAGAAAATCTAAAAGTCCAGCTAATATACAGTCTACATCGGAGAAGTCTCGAAACTATAGAGAACAGTTCTATAAAATCATGGCCGATTTTTAGCCTAAAAAAAAATCTTTTATATTATCATTATTATTATAATTATGCTTTAATATTTGTTCACATATTTAAGTACATAATTATTTACTATTACACAAACAATCACTACACAAATAATCGCACGCTATTAAAATTATTATTCGCTGTGGGCTCGAACCCCCTACCTACGCATTCGGAGCTCCTGAGAAAACCTCGCAGCTAACATAACTTGTAGTATAAAAAAAAATCTAAAATATAAGCTACAGCTGTGAAGGGCTGTTTGACAAATTTTTGTGATTTGAAAATTCTAGGTTAATGATTTCGGAAATTTGAAATTTCTGGAGTTTTATATTTATAATGTCAGTAATTTCAAGAATATCATATTTCGAAAATTTAGTTTAAAATTTAGGTAATTACAAATTTCGGGATGTTTAACATTTTTTAAATTTTGGAAACTTTAAATTTCGAACAAATTTTTAATCGCAAATTCTTTTTTGGTTATAAATTCTAGTAGGTTCAATATTAATAAGATGTTATATAGCTATATAGAATAAGTTTATATAAGTTATATGAAATTAAAGGCTTGCATTGCAAATAATTTTAAAAGTTGAATTCCCAATTCTATATTTTTTGAATCGATTTAATAAGATATGACATGGGAAAAGTTGAATCTATTTCAATTTTTAACGTTGAAAATTAAAATCTTAAGTTTTCCAATAACCGACACATCTCTTAATGGCAAGTCCACTACCCGGGTGCACCGGAACGTCCACCAGGTCGTTCAAGACGTCATCTACGAGAACTTTTTTAGAATCTCAATTGTGTCAATAGCCAAACTGACTATCATTAAGAAAATATGAGAGAAAACAAAGTTTTCATATTTTTATTTCGGTCTTACGATACATTTAGAAAAAATTTAAAAAAGAAATCGAGTCGAAATTCCTTTTTATTGACGTTTCGGCCTCATCTGTGGGCCTTCATCAGAAAGAAACATCTTGGAGAATAATCGAACTCAATCATAAATATACGTCGAAGCGAATGACAACATTTTAAAATTTTGTAAAGTCAGATCATTCTGAAGTTTTAAAAATCACTATGAAGTTTGTAAAAAAACATCAGTTTGTTAGCTGTTTCACAGCATTTTAATTACAAAATATGAACCTTTTTTAACATATTGGGAAAGTTCCTTGGACTTTATAGTTTCCCAATACTTTTTTTACAAACTTCGTAATGATTTTAAAAACTTCAGAATGATATCTGACTTCACAAAATTTTAAAATGTTGTCATTTGCTTCGACGTATATTAATGATTGACTCCGATTATTCTTTAAGATGTTTGTATCGATGAAGGCCCACAGATGGGGCCAAAACGTCAATAAAAAGGAATGTTAACTCGATTTAGTTTTTCAATTTTTTCTAAATGGATCGTAAGACCGAAACAAAAATATGAAAACTTTATTTTCTCTCATATTTTCTTAATATAAAAAAACGATCGAAGGAAGCTTGACTTGATGATTTCTTTAGAAATCTTGAGGTTTATCTACCAAAATAACTACCAATGGTGAGTCGACGATAGTTAATTTGGTGGTTGAAAAAATTCAAATTTCTAAAAAGTTCTCGTAGAATACGTACTAAACTACCTGGTGCGCGACTCGGTGCACCCGGATCGTCGACTCAACACTTAATTATTTTGGATGTTGACACAATTTGAATTTTAAAGCAGTTCTCGTAGAATACGTGCCAAACGACCTGGTGCACGTTCCGGTGCATCCTGATCGTCGACTCACGATTGGTAGTTATTTTGGCTATTGATACAATTTAGATTCTAAAAAAGTTCTCGTAGATGACGTCTTGAACGACCTGGTGCACGTTCCGGTGCACCCGGGTAGTGGATTTACCATTTAGAGATGTGTCGGTTATTGGCAAACTTAATATTTTAATTTTCAACGCGTGCTAATGTTCTCTAAGACTTGAATTATTTTTTTTCACGCGAGAGCCATGCGGAAAAGTCGCTGCCTGCGCACAGTAGCGACTGCGCAGCTACATTTTAAAGAACTGAAGTCTATAGATCTTCGATTGAAGTAGTTCACAAACACTCAATACTTCGAATCGAATTTCTATGAGATTTTTAAACATTTTTTGAAGAATTTTGCTATACCTTTGACTGAATTGAGGTATTTAAACCTTATAATTATGTGATTACAAACTTTCAATACCTCAATTGTGATTTCTACGAAAGTTTTCAGCATTCTTTCATGAATTTCTCTATATATTTTATTAAACTTTTTCAAATCGGAGTTCAATATAAAGTTTACAGAATTCTTGTAGAGTTATTCTAGGTTAGTTCTATATTAAATCCTGAAAGTTATACAGAATATAGAAAATTTGTTCAAGGTTCGCTCTCATCCCCGACTCTTGTAATACTTCAAGAAAGTTTAATGAACTTTTTTTTCCGTGTATGCGCTAGATATCACATAATCTCAAACATAACCTGAATTTTTGTTTTCCTTCGAGGTGAAGATTTGCCAATGTGCTGGGAGTGTTCAAGCGTATCAGATATTGTTAGCATATTAATAATAAATTACGAAATTAAGAAGCACACGACGAGTTCGCAAACATCGTGCAATCAGTAACGTTCCATATTTACGTGATAAAAACGAAACCAACGTAAGTAATTATTCAATACTAATTTTATGGTGTATTTAATTGTATTGTCTTGTATTGCATTGGATTCAAGTTCTAACTGAACATTTGATTTCCTCATTTTAGTCAACAAATATTATAATTTGATCTTTTTCCGCCCTTTAGCGCTATTTATGCAAAACGGAAAGATGGAATTTTGAGATTAAATTTCGAATTCTACGTTCCATACAGAAGACTTCTTTGAACTCGTCGTTCAATGAAGATACTGGACTTCACAAGGTCTTCAAGGATTTTCAATTTTGTACATGTATACTGGGTAAAAAATTTTAGTTGTACAATTTGAATTATATTGCATAGTTGTATGCTAATTTTTTACCATAATTAACTTTTAAAATATTTCTTGCTAGATCTTGTTCGAGAAAAATTAGAAGCAACAGAAGAGGACTGTCCCACATGAGCATCGTTTTCTGGAATGCGAAAAACTGGGACGGTAATCGAAAGCAGAGGTCCAAGTAAATATTTTATACTATTTGACAGTTGTATTCAAAAGAAAATTCAATTGGATTAATTTAGCTTTTTATTTAATGTTGCGGTAATAATTATTTTAAAACGTTTTAATTCCTAATTAAAAATTAATTAATTAATGTGGCTAGACTCGGGTAATTAATAGGGGCCAGACCGAGCGCAGATCGGGAGTTTGATCGGGATCCTAGACATAGCTCCCCTGTGGCTAGGTGTTTCATGATGAGTCTGGCCCTGACTCGATTTCCAGGTCAGGGCCCGATATGAACGAGTCTGGGCCCAGTCGAGGCCACTGCGAAATTTCTGCACGGGTAGAAATATGGACAGCATGACTTTTAAGTAGATTTTACGAGAAGTTTAGTTAAATCTACTAATTTTTTGTACATTTCACCTAACTTCTAGTAAAATCTACAAGCGTATATAAAAATCCGAGTTCAGTAGATTGTACTGGAGGTTATGTGAAATTTACAGAAAATCAGTTGATTTAACTGAACTTCTAGTAAAATCTACTAGTAAAACACGTTGTGCATATTTGTACATATCGTTTTGTAAATTGTATGGATCCGTTTTGTGCGCGCACTTAATTGATCGGCTTATATTTACAATAGCTTTACAATAGGAAATAGAAAATCAGGAAAGTATAAATTAAAATAATTCTAATTTTAATATTGTTGACTTTTCAGTCTAAAATGCTCTCAAAACAGGAAAAATAGGGTGATTATTCACGAACACAGAAGAATAATTGGGGAATATATTCTTTCAAATAAAATTAATGTAGGGGAAATATATGGACGGAAAGGAAACTAAAGAGATATGCCAGGTCGGAAAGTGTCTGGAGACGAATGGTTTATGAGGAATGCACAATGAAGAGTGTCATTGAAGTAAGAAGCGCCTGGAAAGAAAGACCTTCGATACTAATGAGCCCGAGTGAAAAGCTTTACGTAATGACTTTGTGAAGCTCCATACCTGGGGCGCTTGCTGGAGTGATTGATCCGCGACCTGAATCAAAGCAGTGTTGCAGAACGAACGTGTTATTTAAATAAACAACATGTGAATTTTAGGATGATAAAAAATCCGTAGCCCTTGAGTT
>CAKNXH010054206.1:0-12379 GCA_932178445.1 Andricus quercusramuli
TCAGGGGACGCGACTCTGTTCTCTGACGATGACGTTGTCGAGGAAGTCAAAATTGAAAAATCGCCCTGATTTCTGCCTTGACTAAATTTAACTGGTGCACTGGGTCGGGACTTGAGGATTATTCATTTTTAAAACTTCCTGACCACGAAATATCAGGGGACGCGACTTTGTTCCCTGACGATGACACTGTCGAGGAAGTGAAAATTAAAAAATCGCCCTGATTTCTGCCTTGACTAAATTTAACTGGTGCACTGGGTCGGGACTTGAGGATTATTCATTTTTAAAACCTCCTGACCACGAAATATCAGGGGACGCGACTTTGTTCCCTGACGATGACGCTGTCGAGGAAGTGAAAATTGAAAAATCGCCCTGATTTCTTCCTTGACTAAATTTAACGGGTGCACTGGGTCGGGACTTGAAGATTATTCAGTTGGAAAACTTCCTGGTCGTAAAATCAGATACGTTAGAATGCTAAATAGAAATACATTATCAATTGTGGCTTCGTCGAAAATAACCTTCTTCGCATAACCAAACTGATTTACCATTGAAAGTCTTATGGAATAAAATAAAAAGAGAGATAGAATAGAGTAAGATCTGAAAATAATTTTGTCAATAACATATAAATCTAGTAACAGAGTATTGGTCCCGAATAATTATTTTGATCCTGAAAAGTGAAAACATTATTTTGAGGTTCTGAAAAGTTCATAGCTTGCGAATTCTCACTATAAATATCATATTTTCGATTGCGACTTCGTCGGAAATAACCTCCTTCGAATATGAAGTCGCATCCCGTAACGAATCTTTGTAAAAACGTTCAAATTTTGAATATATTTTCGAGAAATGTCAAACGGAGGTTAGGAGGAAAGCAAATGTCAACATTGCCAAAGCGCAGGCGTCACGTATTTCTTTAGTTCATTGATACCAACCTAAATTTAAAATAAAATTAACTTGGTGCTGATAACTGGGTGCTAGATTCAGTGTCATTGATTATTATCAGAGTAGGGATGCTCAAGTTGGTCTAACTCCAGGTTCAGATATCGACGGGGGTGTGTCAGGGCCTTCATTTTGTCTAAGGAGTGGGTTTCCCATAGGGGATAGATTTAGAGAGAAGTCCGTGCTCTGGTGATTATTAACAGTATGGGGATGCTCCCAAGCTCGAAGTTCAGAGACCGAAGAGTTTCTATCGAAGTTTGATGAATTATGGGCGCCACTGAGTTTTTATTCACTCCCAGAAGTGAGAGTAATTTTTTCGATGAAAGTAACGCATACTCTGTGCGAAAGGGGCATTGCTTATGAAGGGAGTGTTTAGAGTAAAAGATTGGAAGAAAAGTTTTTTACATGAACGCTTACATAATTTGTTATAAATGTAATAGATATTATTTTGTAACCAAAGTTCATCAGAAAATAACACTGTCCATATGATGTTGCAGCTAAATGCAATAACGGTATGCTTGCATTTTTAAGAATCACTTATTTTACGTTTTTTTCAAATTACCTCATCAATAATGAATGAAAAACAAGGGACTCATAAAAATACAAGAATACCGCTATTGTTCGCCTAAATACGATGAAAAACGCTTTCTTTTTATCCATCAATGCCTAAAATTCACATTTGTTCATATAATTTGTTTATAAAATGAAAAAATAGCGAAAAATGGCAGTATGTTTTCTGAATAAATTTTCAATGTAAAAAGAAATAATACAAGAAAAAACGATTTATTTTTACTTGAAAACGCCCTATGTGTGAATTTGTTTGTATAATTTGTTTATAAAATAGACAAGTATTATCGCATAGCGAAGTTTTTTCAGGAAACATCATTAGCAATATAATTTCAGAAAGGTCAGAAAGAAACGATTTCCGTTCGCTTGAAAACGTCTAAAATGTGCATTTGCTTATATGATTTTTTTATCAAATAAAAAAATATGAACGCATGGCAATATTTTTTCAGAAATCATCATGGGCAATACAACTGCAACAAGATTAGATGAAAAATTAGGTCCCGGAAGCTAGAATTACAACATTTTCATATTGATATGGGCACTATGCCCTAATTTAATGCTAATTTATGCTACAGAAAAAAATTTTTGGGCCCGGTAATTTTGGTCAAAAACATGGAGCAGTGCCAGCTTCAGCTGAACCCACAACTCGGTTATGCGAAACTCGGAAACTATTAGTTATATCAAATTATCCTTTATGCAGGAATTTAGTGCTAATTAAGTGCGCTGGACTTGTGCGATGCACGAAATTCGGTCACTTTTTATTTACCAAAAATGTGTAGTAATGCTAACTTCAGATGACTCTGGTAAGTGGTATTAAGTTCTTCTTTGTGGAGGAATTCAGTGCTTATTTTGTGCTAATAAATGCCGCAAAAACTAAATTTTGTGCCCGGTAAGTTTGGTCAAAAACATGTAGTAATGCTGGCTTCAGGTGTCTTTGGTATGTGAAACTTGGAAACTACTAGTGATTAAAAATTCTCCTTTGCGCAGGAATTTAGTCCTTATTTAGTGCTAATTTATGCCGCGACAATTAAATTTTTTGCCCGGAAATTTTGGTCAAAAACATGTATTAATGCCAGCTTCAGCTGAAGCCACAACTCTGGTATGCGAAACTCGGAAACTGTTAATGATATTATATTCTCCTGTGCGCAGAAATCTAGTGCTTATGAAATACTCTGCATTTGGGCTATGCACAAAATCCTGGCACTTTTTTGGTCACCAAAACGTGAAGTAATGCTAGCTTCAGGTGACTCTGGTATGTAAAACTCGGTAACTATTAGTGGTAGTAAATTCTCCGTTGTGCGAGAATTTAATGCTTCTTTAGTGCTGATTTATCACACAAAAATTAAATTTTTTGCCCGGAAATGTTCGTCAAAAACACGTAGTAATGCTAGCTTCAGCTGAAGCCACATCTTTGGTATGCCTAAACTCGGAAACTATTAGTGATATCTGATTCTCCATTGCGCAGAAATTCAGTGCTCATTTATGCCGCAAAAAATAATTGTTGTGCCTGGAAATTTTGGTCAAAAATATGTAGTAATGCTGGCTTAAGGTGACTCTGGTATGTGAAACTCGGAAACTGTAAGTGATATCCAATTCTCTTGTGCGCAGGAATCTAGTGCTAATTAAGTGCTCTGGATTTGTGCTATGCACAAAATTCCCATACTTTTTTTGTTACCAAAACTGGTAGTAATGCTAGTTTCAGTTGACTCTGGTATGTAAAACTTGGAAAATATTAGTGGTATAAAATTCTCTTTTGTGCAAGAATTTAGTGCCTATTTAGTGCTAATTTATGTCGGAAAAATTAAATTTTGTGCCCGGAAATTGTGGTTAAAAACATGCAGTAATGCTGGCTTCAGGTGACTCTGGTATGTGAAACTTGGAAACTGTTAGTGGTATTAAATTCTCCTTTGTGCAAGAATTTATTGCTTGTGTAGTGCAATTTTATGCCGCATAAAGTAAATTTTGTAACCGGAAATTTTGGTCAAAAACACGTAATAATGCTAGCTTCAACTGAAGCCACAACTCCGGTATTCGAAACTCGGAAACTATTAGTGACATCAAATGCTTCACTGCGAAGGAATTTAGTGCTAATTAAGTGCTAATTTATGCTGCAAAAATTAAATTTTGTGCCCGGAAATTTTTGTCAAAAACTTGTAGTAATGCTGGCTTCAGGTGACTCTAGTATGTGAAACTCGGAAACTATTAGTGGTATCAAATTCTCCTTTGGGCAGAAATTTAGTGCTTATTTAGTGTTAATTTATGCCGAACAAATTAAATTTTGTGCATGGAAATTTTGGTCAAAAACACGTAGTAATGCTAGCTATGTTTATACTTCTACAGTTCTACGGAATAACATTTCTAAACCGTTGTGTCAACGATGCATGCCGAATTTTATCAATTTTTATGCATAAAAAAATGTAAACATGATGAAAATAATTGTGCCCTACTGAGCCGCGCCGCGCCATAGAAGACCTGACGTTTGAATTTTTTCTGGAAAACCAGTGGCAAACCCACTCTAATAATTTCACGACTCGTACACCGAAAAAATAAGTTGTCGAAACTTTACTGGACGAGTCACCCATCCTAGGACAGGCCACGTTTTTTTTAGGATCTCATCTAATTGGCTCTTTTTTGTAAGTTGCCCTGTATATGGTATATTGCCTCCCTCTTGCAAGATTTAATGGCCTTTCTTAATATATGTCACGTCAATGCTCAATCCCTGCCTGCTCATTTTTACGAGTTTGCTGTTTATTTTTGTCATAGATCCTTTCATATTATAGCTGTATCTGAAACTTGGCTCAAGCCTCAATTTGATTCGTCAAATATTAGCCTTAATAATTACTCACTTTTCAGAAAAGACAAGGAGTCTCGTAGAGGTGGTGGGGTCTGCGTACATGCCCATAATGATTTTAAGTGTAAGATCTTACATGTCAGTACTGAAACCACTGTCCCGGCCACTGAATTGTTATTTATTGATCTCTTTCAATCTCGTGAACGTTCACTTTTTGGGGCTGTATATAAACCACCCAATGCTGGTTTCGGTAATAAATTTGAGACGGAGCTTTTTAATTACACGCTTAATTATAATAATGTTATAATTACAGGGGATTTCAATACTAACTTAAATATTCGCTCCAACTAATCCAAATACCTTACGTCTTTGGCTAATTCAGCTGGTTTATCTATAGTACGACATGGATTTACGCACCACTCCGGAATGTCTAGTACATGGATTGACCTTATGGCTGTGGAAGATCTTACTAAAGTACAAAATTATTTTCAGCACCCAGTTCCTTTCCTGTCCAACCATGATTTTATTCAAATACATTACAATTTTAATTCAAGTATAAATGTCGCCCCGTGTTTTAAAAAATTCAGAAACCTAACTAAAGTTGTTGAGGATAGATTGTTCACTCTGCTCTCTGAAACTGACTGGAGAAGTGTATTTTCTGTTAGAAATTTAAATTCAAAGGTAGAAAAACTCAATAATGTATTAATTTCAACATTTAATGTAGTAGCCCCAGTACATGATTTTCAGGCGAGGAAAAAAACTTGTCCTTGGATATCGGAAGAGATTCAAAGTATCAGAAGGGAAAGAGACAGAAAGTACAGAAAGTATAATAAACATAAATATAATGCAATTGTTAACAAGAATAGGGATGAAAATATCTGGAAAGTCCTTTGGCTGCTTGGAATTATTCCCTCTCAGAATCAAACCTGGGATCCGAACTGCCCGTTAAATGACTTAATGAATCGTTTCCTGATTGAGGATTTACCAATTGATACTACTCTATTATCCAGTGAATTGCCTCCTTTTGATGATGCTAACTTTTACTTCTCTTATATTGGGGCTGACTCTCTGCTTCCAGTAACTGCCAAGATAACCTCAGGGGCTATCGGTATTGATGGTTTCTCTATTAAAATGCTTAAACTTTCTCTCCGTGTGATACTTCCTGTTCTAGTTCATATTTACAATTGTTCTCTACAGCTTCAGATTTTCCCCAATATTTGGAAACAAGCACTGATTCGCCCTGTTCCTAAGATTACAAATCCTTCACCTCTAACAGATTTTCGTCCTATTTCTATCCTCAGTGCATTAGCCAAGCCTCTTGAGAAATTAGTGGATAAACAGCTAACTGAATATTTGGATAAACATAACCTGCTTGACCCTTTCCAATCTGCATTCCAGAGGGAGCATAGTACCATCACTGCTTCCCTTAAATTTAGTGCTAATTTAAAAGCTTCAACAGATACAAATGAAGTAACGATTGTTGTATTTTTTTATCTTTCCAAAGCGTTCAAGTTGGTAAACCATGAACTTTTAATCAAAAAATTAAAAAGCCTTAATATCTCTAACAGTGTAATAAGCTGGTTTAAGTCTTACATAAGTAATCGCTTATAATGTGTAGCAAACAGTGATGGTCTTCGCTCTGACTGGAATGATGTGAAGAGTGGGGTTCTCCAGGGATCAATACTTGGCCCCAAATTGTTTAATGTGTTCACTTGCGACTTTTCAGCTGTCTTGCGCTACTGTAAATATCACCTTTATGCTGATGATAGCAAAATATATCTTTCTGGGCCTCGTTGTACCCTTAGGAACCTACTTCAAATGATTCAGGAAGATATTAATAACGTCTACAACTGGGTTGCATCTAATGGTTTGAAACTCAATCCATAAAAAACATTTGCTTCGCTAGTTGGATCCTCTATTCATAATCCATCAAAAGCCCTAGATTCCCTCTCACCTTTGTACTTGAAAGGTCTTGCTATTGACTTCTCTGATTCAGATAATGATCTTGGTTTGATATTCAACAGGACTCTTTCTTAGAAAGAGCATGTTGAACTAATATCACGCAAAACCTTCAGAACTTTACATCAGCTTAGTCGCGGAGTAGGGACTCTTTGCATAGAGCAACGCGAATCCATCTTGTAAAAGCCTTGATTCTCCCTTATTTTGATTATGGGTGTGTGGTATATGATGAAATCTCTGATGATCTTAATTGCAAACTTGAATGTGCTTTTAATGCCTGCATCCGTTTTATATATAACTTGTCCAAATTCGATCATATTTCGAAGTATAGGGAGAGAGCTGACTTTATGGCAGTTACCAGGAGACGACAATATTTTATGGGTAGTTTGCTGTACATGCTCTTTGAAAATGAAAAGCCTGTATATTTATTGGAAATGTTTTTTTCGGGAGAATATGAACCTTCCAGGTCGGCCTGGGCTGCGTGATAGATGTCGTACCCTGGCAATTCCTGCTCATAGAACATGTTTAATGCAAAAATCTTTTGTAATTAGAGGGAGACGGATTTGGAATAAACTGCCCAATAATATTCGAACTGCGCCCACAGTATCTGCATTTAAAAAGATGTTCTCTGAATTTCTAAAATCTATGGGTACACCTTTATTTAATATAACGCTGTGGACTTAGCCTGTATCTTGTTCTCTCTCTCTATTATATTCAGTTCCATTGCTATTACTATTTTTTATTCATTTATGTTTTTCTATTATGAGGTGTGCTAATGTTATTCTTTTTTCTTTTGTCTACTTATATCTTAAGATAAGTTTACCAACAGTGCCATCTTAATATAAGATTTAAGTCACTTCTGACAGCATATACTTACATGAACTCACGTACTTTTTTTTATATGACCGATAATGTCGTTAAATGTACGTTTTTAATATTAAATTAGGGTTCTAAAAATATGTACACTACACTCTAGATTCTACATCTATATATTTATGTATCCCTGCATCTCTATATATTGTTCTATGTGTATACTCTGTTCAGCTCCTAAAGGTGCTTTATAGCCCTATGAGCTTTTTTCTCAATAAATTAAAAAATTAAAATTAATTTGTATGAAAGAACCGCCGAGTTTATTGAAAAAGTGAAAAAATTCAATGAATTATTGGAACACAATCTAAGAACATCAGTTCTCGAATTTTTATTCCGCAGATTTTGACAAAGTTTTAGACAAGCATTCAATTTTTCATAAAAAGTCCTCCGGATTCCAAATGATTTGAAATACAATAACTCTAGCACAGAAACGAATAACTGATTTATAAGTTGTCGAAGAATTCGTTGACTGTCTTCTACATATCTATATATGCACAATGTACAGTCACATATTCAATGTGTTAGATTAGTCTATGTGAATAATAATATAATAAATGTAACGGCAAAATATTTTATTTTAATTTGGCAAAACTGTTTTCTAAAAACTCGTTAGGAGTCATCGAAAGTTTCATTGACTGGCTTCGAAGCATTAGTGCATGAGTGTTTCAAGAACTCTATTCCTCTGGTCTTTACATTTTCATTGAAATCATTTTGAACTTTCTACAATTCTTTCTACTTTTTAAATATGAATCAATCAAAGTTTCTAACGATGATACTTCCAATTTATGACATAATTTTAGCCCTATTCTAGAGTGGTTGACTCAGTCATTCAAAATTTCAACAACCGTTTTTGGAAAACGCGTTTTTCATTTGTATTTTTTGTTCACAAAATTTTCGGAAAATATATGGTGGGATTTTTTTTCACCACCAAGCAATCATATGTCCTGAATTATGGTCAGATTCCATCCCGACACGAGAATTTCCGTAATCAATTGACATGGACTCCGCCAGTTTTCATGAGTATTGCCCTTTATTATACATTTTCACGTTTTTGATTAAGCACTATTACTTTCGAAGGAATAATCTGATTGGATTGCGCTTTAGCATACTTTTTTAAGGCCTAAATGGAAAAGAAAAGGACGAGTTCATTAAGAAGCCAAGTTCGACCCATGGTTTCAGTTTTATCCGCCGAAAATTTATTTGAAGAAATATACAAGTTCCATTCTTCTGCAAAACTTCGTGAAATTTTAGATTTAAAATCACAACTAAATTTAAATAAAATTAAAAATTAAATTAAATTTATGGAAAAACGACACAAGCTAGGTACAATGAAATGCTTAACAGCAAAAATTTTCACTTAAACAGAAGTCCCGGACACAATCACCAAATTACACATCTTAATACTTTGATCTGTAATTTTAAAAGATTCATGCACAACCCTAGTAAAAATGACAGGTGTCAATAGAAGCCGCTTAGAAAACGTATATGATGCAGATGGAATCTTATACGGTCCTAACTAGATTTTAATATGATTCTTATTTTAAATTAGTTTCTAGCCGGTCTTATTCTGCTTTATTCGAAATAGAAGTACGAAACTGCTTCCCTAACAGGTTCTATTAAGTATTTTATTGGACCTTCGGAATGAAATTATTCGGAAAAAAATCGAAGTGATGTGTTCTAAGCGACTCTAATAGGTACCAATTGGGATCTGCTTTATTCGAAGTGCTCGTAGTACGAAATTGCTCCCTTGAGATGTTCTATTAGGTACTTTAGTGACATGCTGAAATCAATAATTGGATTAAAATTTGAAGTGATGTGTTTGAAGTGGCTCTATAAGGTACCTATTGAGATCTGCTTTGTTCCAAGTGCGCCAAGTATGAAATTCCTTCCTTATCAGGTTCTATTAGGATTTTAGTGGCCTCTTGGAATCGATTTAATCGGATTAAAATTTGAAGAGATATATTTTAGGTGGCTCTATTAGGAACCTATTGGGATCTGCTTTATTCCAAGTGCTACAAGTACAAAATTACTTCCCTAACAGGTTTTATTAGGTACTTGAGTAGATCTTCGGAATCAGCCTTACTAAAAATGATGCTTGAGTAATTAATAGAAACCATTTAGATAGTTCATTGGATCCACTTGCATTTCTATATGCTTCTATATGGTTCTAAAGAGTTTTTTATTTCAATTTGTATTCTAATCGGTCGTATTCGGTATTTAATCTACTATTGGGTCGGAAATTAGAATCGAAAAAATCTTTCTATGTGGCTCTATTAGGCTTTCGAAAACAAATATTCTTTGTGCTATATTTTCCTAATAGGTTCTAATCGGAACCAATGAGGTATTCATTTAATCTAAATGTTACAAAGTACAAACTTGCTTCTCTGATGGGCTATATTAGGATTATTACCGACTAATCGGAATTAAATTAATTGGATTAAAATTCAAAGTGCAGCCTTCAAGGTGGTTCTATTAGGTATCTATTAGGTTGTGTTTTATGGGAAGTTGCAAAATGACAAAATTGCTTATCTAATAGGCTCTATTAGGATTGTTAGTGGATAATCGGAATTAAATTAATTAGATTAAATTTAAAGTTTCTGGATAGAAAATAATATATTTTCGATGAACATGCTTTTTACCATATGCATTTTGCAAAATGAAATTAGTTGTAACTTGTAGCCAATTTGCTTCCACAACTTACACATATTTTCAATCATTGATTAGGAATTGTTATTTTAAATTAAAAAACAAATTAAAAAGTATTATAAAAGAATCAGATTAATCGAAAACTGCGAATTTTATGGTTTTTGAATGGTTTAAATCTATAAAGAAAAAAGTATTGAGGCCTTTGTGAAATAAGTGAAATTTAATTATTTGTTTTACATATTTTAAATTGTTGTTTTGGAAAAGTTATTCCACATTTAAAAGTGACATGAGTAAAAAAGTATAATAGAAGAATTGCATAAATTGAAAACTGAGCGTTTCATGGAAGTTTTTCTATAGAATAAAATTATTGTTTTGTCATTGAGATTATTGAAGCATTTTAGTACTTGATTTTCTTCATTACTTATTACTTTTGGATCGTTTTTGAACGTTTTGAATATTTTAAGACCAAAAGTATTGAGTCCTTTCTGAAATAAGTGAAATTCGGTTCTTTGTTTCACATATTTTAAATTATTGTTTAAGAACTATTATTTCACATTAAAAACTGAGTAAGAAAGTATGCTAAAATATTTGGATAAATTGAAAACTGCCCGTTTTATGCAGGTTTTTGTATTATAGAAAATCGCTTTTTGTCACTTAAGGTTATTAAAGAATTTTTGCACTTGACTTTTCTTTATTGCTTATTACCTTTGGATAGTTCATAAACTTTTTGAATATTTAAATAAAAATGAATATCAAGCCATATTTGAAATAAGTACAATTCAATTTTAAATTCATTCTAAATAAATTTTTACATTCTCATCATAATGAGAAGGTACTGATTTTATGTAAAAAATGACTTTCGTGGATTCCATCAAATGTCGACGTTTTGAGTCCCCCTGAGTCAGAAAAAATAGTTTTTACGTCGGTGTCTGTCTGTCTGTCGTTGTCGCTGTTGACGTCATCGTCGTCTTTATATCGGATAACTTTCGGAACACGCATCGAATTGGATTGTGCTTTTGCACATAGTTTCATGGACCAACAAGAAAGATCGATTTTGTTAACCAGCTATTTTCGATAGAAATTCGAAAAGTTAGCGGATTTTCAAAATTTTTAGACCATTTTTTTCAAAATTCAGAAATTCCATGGACGGCTATCCATAGTACTGAAAAATTCAAACCATTTATCCTGAAGACTTTTTTCGATGAGGAGAAAATTGTAAGAGTTATAGCATTTCCAAAATCCCCCCCCCCCCCCAATAAAACGATAATTAACATTTTAAGCAGAGCAAAGCACAATATAAAAAAATGTCAGAAGACAAAAAACGTTACTTTTCGAAAGCCCTACAAGAATGTTATGTCAAGTATTAATTTTATGTGAAAAATAACTTTCGTGGATTCCATGAAAGGGCCTAGTCCGTTAAGCAGGTCAAAAATGCCCTTGGCTGGAATCAGATTCTAAATAAGCCCTCTTCTGGGACTTGGCATCATAACTTTTTTCCCACATTTTTGAACCCCCATCACCACCCCCATAGTCATGGTGGCTAAAAATGTGTTTTATGGTTTTTTTTGTGACACATCTGTGTAATGAAAAAATCTGAAAAAAATTAGTAAAAAACAAATGATTAGAATACACCTAAAAAAATTGTATTGCAGTGTTTTGGCGCTAAATTCAAATTTTTGAGAGAAATTCAAATTTTCAACAAATTTGTTTGGTCAAAAATTTTTTGAGAACTGTTCCAAATTTTTCATAAATGAAAGGTCATCTCATGTGCTAACTTTCAGAATTTTTTCAGATTTTTAATCAATGTGGACGGTAGTTTTTTTAAATAAAAACTTTCACAGATGGCAGATACCCTTATTAAGAAGTATTGGTAAGTATTGGATCCAGTACTTTTTGCTCGAAAAAGTATTGGCTTTCCAATACTTATTCGCAAAAAAAGTCTTAGGTCTGATACTTACCAATACTTCTTTTTCGTAAGGGTATCATGGATTAATAATGAAATGCTGAATATTACTTATGATCAAATGCTGTATTTTTAATGTTTCTGAATGTTTTAATTGGTGTGTGAAATGGAAATCCTTCATAAAAGTTCTGGATTAATCATCGTCGCTATCCTCATTAATTACAGGCGTCATTTTATGTTGTACGAACAGTTTGCTCAATATTTCTGCTGGTCGAAGGATTTTCGAAAAATATCGAGCATGGGATAGATAGTTGACATCCAGGAAAACCTCAACACTGATAAAAAGGTTTCGGGATGACAATCTTGTCAAAACAAGTTCTTGCGCGCTTGTTTTGATTTGGTTCTACCGGCAGGCAGATACCATGGTGAATCCAGTTATCGGGATTCTCTTTGGGGGTCGTACGACGATAGATTTCAGCCTTGTTTTCGGGCTCGCCGGAGGGGTTTTACGTCGGTGTTCGGATGCCCAACGGGGTGGTGACACCGGACGTCGTTTTCCCCTTAGTCTGTCCGCTCAAAGAGTTGAGGGCAAAAATCGTTCTGTTTTGGACGAAGTATGGAGGAGAGAACCTCGATCCTCGCGAAAGGACTGTAGGAATAGTTAGAACCTCGATCCTCGAGAAAAGGACCGTAGGAAAAGTTAGAACCTC